>JBBBDQ010001495.1:2082500-2202500 GCA_037127315.1 Ascarosepion bandense
ACTGGTTAATCGAAACAAATGGTTAGACAGCTTAAATCTGCAAATTCATCTCGAAGAAATGGCATCTCGAATATTTTTTTCTGATTCTGCTTTACTTTTTTATTATAAGTAATATCTAAACTTATATATAAATGGAACTTTGTCTATCTGTGAGCGTGTGCGTGTGTGTCCGTTACCTATAGACTCCGAAACGTCTGAAACGATTTTCTTGAAAATTTACACAGTTTTACTATAAGCGTCTGCGAGTTGTTCTTAGCTAGGTTTTGTGTCGAGGTACCCCCAATAAATATCGAAAATCGATAATCGAAAAAATCGGGTTATAGAAGGAGTGGTCCGATTTTAATCAAATTTGATACACTCATAGACAAAGACACAAGAAACAATATTCAGAAGTTTCAAGGTTGCAGTTCTTACAATAATGCAGAAAATCGATAATATATATATATATAAAAGGCAAGATGTTTGTGTGTGTGTGTCTGTTTATCTTCTTGTATGTCTGTATTTTGTCAGCCGTTTTATTTTAGTTTTTGCTTCGGGTTTGGCTCTAAGTAGAAATAATTGTAGTTCTTAGTCTCAGCCATGATACCATTTACTCAAAGGACTTATTTAGCCTTCAAAATTCAGTTTATGACGAAAAAAACTTATTTGATATCGATACCAAGAAATCAAAATTTGACTTACATCCATTCATTTTTCTTTCAGTCTACGGTTTCACTTTAAGTGGAAACAACTATTGCTTTTTAGTCTTTCATGCCGATGTCCAAAGAGTCTGAGCTCCAGGACGATACGATGGATTAGTTTTAAAGCTTTCATTACACCCGAGCAACGCCGGGCTATCCTGCTAGTTCACGATAATGAACAGAGAATTAAAAATTCGACTGATAATTTTAATTTTTCTCTGGGAGCTCTGGAGAGTCTTTATTTCTTTTTTACAAACTCACTGCATAGTATGAGATTGATTTAAATAGAGACGATGGCCTCATAGATAAATCTACTGGAGGTAAGATTGACAAACTTGGAAAATTAATCCATAGAGTTCTTAAATCCTTTGGTCTTAGCGTAGTCATTAATTCTAATATCAAACAAGTTGACTTTTTAGAGGTAATGTTAGACTTAGTTTGAAATAATTTCAACCTTACATGAAAAACAATACTAACCTAAGTTATATAAACCCTGGCCCTAATCACCCACCATCAGTTAAACCCTGGCCCTAATCACCCACCATCAGTTAAACCCTGGCCCTAATCACCCACCATCAGTTAAACCCTGGCCCTAATCACCCACCATCAGACACATTCCATCATCGGTTGAAGATTATCCCGCAGTAGGATGCCATTGCTTTCCGCGGTAGACTGGTGAATTATATTATTCTATTAATAAGTAGTAATTAGTGGAGGATCAGTTTATTACTTCATGACAATAGAAAACCGATCACCCACTATATGCCCAGTGGAAGCCTTAATCATGTTTCTGTTATATTCAGTCAGTCAGTTGAGTGCCATACGTGATACACGCTTGGGCGATCATGTCTCGATAGAGACATGACTGACTGGGCAAAAGATTATCCCGCAGTAGGTTGCCATTGCTTTCTGTGGTAGACTTGTTGCCGACCAAGGCTATAGAACCTAATCTGTCCTGCCTCTTTAGGTGAAGGCTAGAAGAAAATAACTTCAAAAGCAAATCCACCTCACATAGTTAAGGGACGCAGTCACCTTACCACGCCCGGTGCAAAATGTCCAGGCAAACCATTGCACTACTTTGTCTTGAATGTCACCATGAACTACATTTGTGAGATGGATGTGGTGGGATATTGGTGACCAGTCAGTCAGTTAAGTGCCATACTTGGGCGATCATGTCTCGAAAGAGACATGACTGACTGGGAAGAAGATTATCCGGCAGTAGGTTGCCATTGCTTTCTGCGGCAGACTGGTTGCCAACCAAGGCTATAAAACCCAATCTGTCCTGTTATTTAACCCATAACTGGAAGGAATAGGCGGATTAATACCTTTCCCAAGGGTATTTGCGCGTAAGTGAATGCAATGAATTCAGCTGGAATTCGAACTCGGCTCCCCGATTTCTCGTTCCGAGCCGATATCCAATGCACCACAACGCACATCCTCTAGCATAGCAATATTAAAAAAACATAAAACTATTTACGATTAAGTTTTTAGGGATAGGGGTTTGCATCTTCTCGAATTAGTTTTGTGGAAGAATATAGTTGTTCCAGAAAGAAAAATAGAAACAGAAAAATCATAATTCTCCATTTAATCAATTAGTTAATATTTAACTGGGACATAAATTTCTTAAATTAATTGATAAACATTTTCCTAAAAATAATCTTTTAAGTAAAATTTTCAATCAGAACACTCTAAAACTTACTAGTTTCCACATGTTCTAACGTAATAATATATAGTCATCCTCTGACAGACCTGTTTCGCTGTATCACAGCTCATCAGTACGGTTAGACATCCGATTGCTTCTAGTCAGGATTGAAACCCGACCGAATTGACCTCAGTCGGCGAATCTAGCATCTGAACTATGGGCTCTCGGTACAGGAAGGCAGACGTTAGTGTGTTATATACAATGTAAACATACGACAGTAGCCGAGAGTGTTCAAATTCATTACAGAATGAACGATGCGTAGATGCGTGAGTAGCTACTGTTTTTTAAAGTTTACCATTCCTTCATAGTGCTCAACCGGTGTGCGAGAGCGTCAATAGTTGCAAGAACTTACACTCTTCTAGCAAAGAATTCGTCTTTAGTAGCTCAGTGGTAAGTTGCTGGTTATTATATATATATATATATATATATATATATATATATATGAGATAAAATATAGTTTATGGTATGTTATGTTCGTGGGTTGAAGTACTCAATATCATAGATAGAGTGTCAGTCAGTTAAGTGCCATACGTGATACATGTTTGGGTGATCATGTCTCGAAAGAGACATGACTGACTGGGAAGAAGATTATCCCGCAGTAGGTTGCCATTACTTTCTGCGATAGACTGGTTGCCGACCAGGGCTATAGAACCCAATCTGTCCTGCTATTTAACCCATAACTGGAAGGAAGAGATGGATTAATACCTTTCCCAAGGGCATTTGCGCGTAAGTGAATAACATGGATTCAACTGGAATTTCGAACTCGGCTTCTCGGTTTACTCGTTCCGAGCCGATATCCACTGTACCACAACGCACATCCAGATAGAGTGTATGTAATTAAAAAAGTAGATATTGAAGTCGACATCCAGAGGTGCCAGTCTGTTTTATGCTGAATGCAATAATCAGGTAGCATTTACGGTGTCTGTAAAGTCCCTGTGCAATTCTGAATCCTTGTAAGTTTGTTAGCTATACGTGATATAGATAATCTGTAAAAAGGATATAACAGCTTGTTTTGTTGTGTTTTTTCTTGTCTTCGGAAAATGTATTTACTATTTGTTTTAACTATTAATTTTTGTCAATTTCTTCATACTCTAAAATGCCTCCTCTTTTTAGAAGAATTTTTGTTTAACTCTATTGGATTTATTTATTTTTTATACAATCATTTCACCCAAGCAAGGCAGAACCGTCACTGGGATTAGTGAGAGAAAAAAAAAAAAGGTACAGGGGATGTCGAAGAAATGATAAGAGATGAATAGCAATCAAGTAGAAAATGACATTTAAACTTTTGAAGATTGTAGCTATCAGGGAAGGAAGCAAATGGAAGTGAATTTAAGTGTGAGAAAATAAACTGTTAGAGTAGAAGAGGTGGTTACATTTAACTATTTCGACGGTAAAAGGGTGGGGCCTTGATGTCAGTCTAGTAGCACGAGTAAATGCATGTGGTCAGGGAAACAGGAAAAGAGCTCGTCAGTTTCCAGGAAAATACTTGTAGAAAAGACAGAGGGAAGCCACATTACGTCGGTGAGAAAGTGACTGGAGGCGGGCTGCCAAGTCAGGATCGATTATATTGCAGATCCTTCTTTGGATTCTGTCGTGAACCTCAAGATGAACAGCAGGAGGATCTAAACAGATATGGTAACATTATTCAATGCACGGACGAATGGTAGATTTATAAATATGCAAAATGTATTCTGATGTGAAAAACTTCCCTCCCCGACACAGTGACTCAACATTCCTATCACTAGATGCAGTTATGGGGTCAATATAGTCATTTCATTTGAGATAATTTTCGAGAGTAAGGCCAAAAAGATGAAGCGTGTTGCTCTCTAAGAGATTTGCATCATCTATTCTGATGGCAGGAAGGAAAGTTTCTCTATGGTGGTTAAAGAAGAGCCGTTTCGTCTTGAAGGCATTCAAATTTATGAGCCATTTCTACAACATTCAATCACAGATCGGAGGCTTTTTTTTAAGGGCAGCAGTCAGGCTTTGTCAGTTTTGGAAGATTTCTTATTTTTGCGGACGTTAGAAAAGTAATGCTTGTTCGACTAAACTTCGATTTTTAAACGAAGCTGGAGTAACTGATATGATTGAAGGTATTAATAAAAGTCAGCTGAAAAATGTTTTCCTAGAACTATGTAAACCATATTACACTTTGTTTGCGTGATTGTTGTGGGGTCTCCCCGTTTTCCAGGATAATAGACTCGTCTAGTGTATACATATACTCCTGCATAGAAGCAAGTCGAGAGACATGAAGAGATCCGCGAGATTACGTAAAATACCGAGAGATACCGAGAGATACCGAGAGATACAGCGTCCGTAGTTCATAGTAGCTCTGAGCTTCACTCAGCCACAATATTATTATACAGCACACGTCAGCTTCCGACGTGGACATACTAATTCTACTACGGCTTCACTTCAGAGACATTGTATATATCCTTCTTACTAACTGTATTCCTGGATTACTAAACTGCGTTCAAGTCAAATGTATTATTTACGTTTAATATACTTATTTTTCAATCTCAAATTCTGTTTGTTGTTCCTTTATTTTGTCCGGTTCCCATTCCCGGAATCCACAACAGTAATGATGGAGGACATATTGAAAATTAATAATAGTAATAATAAATTTAAATTCTTCTTCTTTTATTTGTTGTGTTTCTTCGGGACGTTGGCTATCGTGGCTCTCCATAATTTCCTGTCCTTCGTACTTCTTAATAAATTTTCTTTTTTTATTTTATTCTAAACCTTGTTCCGCCATCAATTTGCCCAAGATCACTAAGTTATGCGTTGCTTTCCTCTGTCCCTTTTACCTTTAATTTCTCCTGTGAGCAGCCTTTGAGATTTCACTCACCCGATCGACTCAGTCGATTAAAACTTAACTTGGCGATTAAAGTTTATTGCTTTACTCGCTCGAAATCGATTAAAAATCTCGCAATGGAACGTGTCTCTTCAAATATAAAAAAAGAAATCTGATTCCTTTTACAACCCAAAAGTATGCAATTGAAGATTCACAACTTGCTTAGAATGACCTACAATGACATTATTTAACTCTTTGGTCTTATGCATGGCGCCTGATTTACGTCGAAATGTGTGGTTAAACAAAAAAATAGTGACATCCCGCAATCATCAATGCAAGATCTGAGAAATGGAATTTCGATTGACAAGCTCCTGTCTCGCTTTTATTGTCCTGCTCAGTGCAAACATTCGTTTACTTAACGCTTCCAGAGTGGAGCCAAAATATCTGTCGCTCAGATTAAAGACGCTCATAGATTTTTAGAAACTCATTTGGAAAAATATTATCCTTGACTCAACATCTATATTTCCTCTCCGCTTACGAAAAGTAAAAACGAAAATTTGAAAGAAAAAACAAAAAAAAAACAAAAAAAAACAAAACAAAAAATGCATACTTCTTTCAATTACGCACCGAAAAAAAATTATACAATTAAGTTTTTTTTCTGATAGAAAATTGTTGAGAAAATCAGATTTGTTATTTTTTATCATCTATGAGATGGAGGTTGTAGTCAAACAGAAGAAAGAAACTACGAATTTAGGTACCTCCCCTCAATTGCCAAAAAAAAAAAAAACAAACCAAAAAAAAAACAAAAAACAAAAAAACGCATACTTATTTCAACCACGCACAAATATTACAAGTAAGAAATTATTTTTTTTAGAAAATCGTTGAGAAAATCAGATTTTTATTTTTTTTATCTTCTATGAGATGAGGGTTGTAGGCAAGTAGAAGAAAGAAACTACGAATTTAGATACCTCCACTTAATTAAAAAAAGCAACAACAACAAAAAACAAAACAAAACAAAACAAAAAACAGCATATCATATCAAATCTCAAAGGCTGCCTGAGAGTATTAGATTTTCCAAGCCAACTATTCTCACTATGTACCTCAGAAACCTCAACTGCCCCCTTCTGATGTTAAGTATAAGATTTTTTCTTGTTTCCATTTTCTCTAAGACCCCCTTGTTGCTCACATTTTCAGTTCATAGTATCTTCAGTATCCTCCAGTAGAAACACATTTCTGTTGCTTCAAGTCTCTTCTTCATCTTTTAGGATATCGTCTAGTATTCACTACCATATCGGAGGACTGATATCACGTGTTGTATATCAATTCGAGGAAGAATAGACTGGACCAAAAATTGAAACTCTTCTCAGCTTTACTGATAAAAAACACCGACACAATTTTTTTTTTTTGTGGGGTGGGTATTTGGTCGGTGGTAGGCACGCACATGAGTTGACGACTGCTGGGTTGTTTCTCTGAAATCAACTGCTAAACTGCTGACTGCTGCAGTCTGATCTCACTTAAATAGGCGAACATCGTTTGACACCTGACACTCCAGGTGTATCCCGTGCATATATCGAGTGCCCATATCTTTGATTTCAGCCTCTGTTTCGTCAAAATTCAAATTCATCTTGACACCTGGATTTCTTTCTGCACTCTCTTAGATTTTAAAACAATACTTGGTTTTTTTTTCAAATCTTGCAACAACAATGCGAATACGCTTCTGGACGAAATTTTACATCGAGCAAAAAATGTATGACAACAGTTCAATACTCTTTCCTTTGCTTCTAAAGAAGTTTTTCTGCTTCTTAATATTCTGCTTAGCTTTTGGAATGTATCGTTGGCTACAAAGCTTCCAGTATTTCAAATTGCACACGCCCTTTATAGACACCCTGTGTATAGATTCATATTAGGCTCGTAATCAGTTTGGAATTAGACATTCCAACAAACACTAACGATACCTAAATTAGCCATATCTAAATGTATCGTTGGCTACAAAGCTTCCAGTATTTCAAATTGCACACGCCCTTTATAGACACCCTGTGTATAGATTCATATTAGGCTCGTAATCAGTTTGGAATTAGACATTCCAACAAACACTAACGATACCTAAATTAGCCATATCTAAATGTATCGTTGGCTACAAAGCTTCCAGTATTTCAAATTGCACACGCCCTTTATAGACACCCTGTGTATAGATTCATATTAGGCTCGTAATCAGTTTGGAATTAGACATTCCAACAAACACTAACGATACCTAAATTAGCCATATCTAAATGTATCGTTGGCTACAAAGCTTCCAGTATTTCAAATTGCCCACGCCCTTTATAGACACCCTGTGTATAGATTCATATTAGGCTCGTAATCAGTTTGGAATTAGACATTCCAACAAACACTAACGATACCTAAATTAGCCATATCTAAATGTATCGTTGGCTACAAAGCTTCCAGTATTTCAAATTGCCCACGCCCTTTATAGACACCCTGTGTATAGATTCATATTAGGCTCGTAATCAGTTTGGAATTAGACATTCCAACAAACACTAACGATACCTAAATTAGCCATATCTAAATGTATCGTTGGCTACAAAGCTTCCAGTATTTCAAATTGCACACGCCCTTTACAGACACCCTGTGTATAGATTCATATTAGGCTCGTAATCAGTTTGGAATTAGACATTCCAACAAACACTAACGATACCTAAATTAGCCATATCTAAATGTATCGTTGGCTACAAAGCTTCCAGTATTTCAAATTGCCTAATGCCCTTTATAGACACCCCGTGTATAGATTCATATTAGGCTCGTAATCAGTTTGGAATTAGACATTCCAACAAACACTAACGATACCTAAATTAGCCATATCTAAATGTATCGTTGGCTACAAAGCTTCCAGTATTTCAAATTGCCCACGTCTTTTATAGACACCCTGTGTATAGATTCATATTAGGCCTGTAATCAGTTTGGAATTAGACATTCCAACAAACACTAACGATACCTAAATTAGCCATATCTAAATGTATCGTTGGCTACAAAGCTTCCAGTATTTCAAATTGCCCATGCCCTTTATAGACACCCTGTGTATAGATTCATATTAGGCTCGTAATCAGTTTGGAATTAGACATTCCAACAAACACTAACGATACCTAAATTAGCCATATCTAAATGTATCGTTGGCTACAAAGCTTCCAGTATTTCAAATTGCCCACGCCCTTTATAGACACCCTGTGTAGATTCATATTAGGCTCGTAATCAGTTTGGAATTAGACATTCCAACAAACACTAACGATACCTAAATTAGCTTGACCAAATGTATCGTTGGCTACAAAGCTTCCAGTATTTCAAATTGCACACGCCCTTTATAGACACCCCAGTATAGATTCATATTAGGCTCGTAATCAGTTTGGAATTAGACATTCCAACAAACACTAACGATACCTAAATTAGCCATATCTAAATGTATCGTTGGCTACAAAGCTTCCAGTATTTCAAATTGCACACGCCCTTTATAGACACCCTGTGTATAGATTCATATTAGCCTGCAATCAGTTTGGAATTAGACATTCCAACAAACACTAACGATACCTAAATTAGCCATATCTAAATGTATCGTTGGCTACAAAGCTTCCAGTATTTCAAATTGCCCACGCCCTTTATAGACACCCTGTGTATAGATTCATATTAGTGCTCGTAATCAGTTTGGAATTAGACATTCCAACAAACACTAACGATACCTAAATTAGCCATATCTAAATGTATCGTTGGCTACAAAGCTTCCAGTATTTCAAATTGCCTCACGCCCTTTATAGACACCCTGTGTAGATTCATATTAGGCTCGTAATCAGTTTGGAATTAGACATTCCAACAAACACTAACGATACCTAAATTAGCCATATCTAAATGTATCGTTGGCTACAAAGCTTCCAGTATTTCAAATTGCCCACGCCCTTTATAGACACCCTGTGTATAGATTCATATTAGGCTCGTAATCAGTTTGGAATTAGACATTCCAACAAACACTAACGATACCTAAATTAGCCATATCTAAATGTATCGTTGGCTACAAAGCTTCCAGTATTTCAAATTGCACACGCTCCCTTTATAGACACCCTGTGTATAGATTCATATTAGGCTCGTAATCAGTTTGAATTAGACATTCCAACAAAACACTAACGATACCTAAATTAGCCATATCTAAATGTATCGTTGGCTACAAAGCTTCCAGTATTTCAAATTGCCCACGCTCCTTATAGACACCCTGTGTATAGATTCATATTAGGGTTGTAATCAGTTTGGAATTAGACATTCCAACAAACACTAACGATACCTAAATTAGCCATATCTAAATGTATCGTTGGTTACAAAGCTCAGTATTTCAAATTGTCAATGCCCTTTATAGACACCCTGTGTATAGATTCATATTAGGCTCGTAATCAGTTTGGAATTAGACATTCCAACAAACACTAACGATACCCAAATTAGCCATATCTAAATGTATCGTTGGCTACAAAGCTTCCAGTATTTCAAATTGCCCAGGCCCTTTATAGACACCCTGTGTATAGATTCATATTAGGCTCGTAATCAGTTTGGAATTAGACATTCCAGCAAGCACTATGATACCTAAATTAGCCATATCTAAATGTATCAGATTTATTTTACAAAGCTTCAGTATTTCAAATTGCCCCACCTTGTATAGACACCCTGTGTATAGATTCATATTAGGCTCGTAATCAGTTTGGAATTAGACATTCCAACAAACACTAACGATACCTAAATTAGCCATATCTAAATGTATCGTTGGCTACAAAGCTTCCAGTATTTCAAATTGCCCGCCCTTTATAGACACCCTGTGTATAGATTCATATTAGGCTCGTAATCAGTTTGGAATTAGACATTCCAACAAACACTAACGATACCTAAATTAGCCATATCTAAATGTATCGTTGGCTACAAAGCTTCCAGTATTTCAAATTACACGCCCTTTATAGACACCCTGTGTATAGATTCATATTAGGCTCGTAATCAGTTTGGAATTAGACATTCCAACAAACACTAACGATACCTAAATTAGCCATATCTAAATGTATCGTTGGCTACAAAAGCTTCAGTATTTCAAATTGCACACGCCCTTTATAGACACCCTGTGTATAGATTCATATTAGGCTCGTAATCAGTTTGGAATTAGACATTCCAACAAACACTAACGATACCTAAATTAGCCATATCTAAATGTATCGTTGGCTACAAAGCTTCCAGTATTTCAAATTGCCCACGCCCTTTATGAACACCCTGTGTATAGATTCATATTAGGCTCGTAATCAGTTTGGAATTAGACATTCCAACAAACACTAACGATACCTAAATTAGCCATATCTAAATGTATCGTTGGCTACAAAGCTTCCAGTATTTCAAATTGCACGCCCTTTATAGACACCCTGTGTATAGATTCATATTAGGCTCGTAATCAGTTTGGAATTAGACATTCCAACAAACACTAACGATACCTAAATTAGCCATATCTAAATGTATCGTTGGCTACAAAGCTTCCAGTATTTCAAGAACACGCCCTTTATAGACACCCTGTGTATAGATTCATATTAGGCTCGTAATCAGTTTGGAATTAGACATTCCAACAAACACTAACGATACCTAAATTAGCCATATCTAAATGTATCGTTGGCTACAAAACTTCCAGTATTTCAAATTGCACACCCTTTATAGACACCCTGTGTATAGATTCATATTAGGCTCGTAATCAGTTTGGAATTAGACATTCCAACAAACACTAACGATACCTAAATTAGCCATATCTAAATGTATCGTTGGCTACAAAGCTTCCAGTATTTCAAATTGCACACGCCCTTTATAGACACCCTGTGTATAGATTCATATTAGGCTCGTAATCGGTTTGGAATTAGACATTCCAACAAACACTAACGATACCTAAATTAGCCATATCTAAATGTATCGTTGGCTACAAAGCTTCCAGTATTTCAAATTGCACACGCCCTTTATAGACACCCTGTGTATAGATTCATATTAGCCTCGTAATCGGTTTGGAATTAGACATTCCAGCAACACTAACGATACCTAAATTAGCCATATCTAAATGTATCGTTGGCTACAAAGCTTCCAGTATTTCAAATTGCACACGCCCTTTATAGACACCCTGTGTATAGATTCATATTAGGCTCGTAATCGGTTTGGAATTAGACATTCCAACAAACACTAACGATACCTAAATTAGCCATTATCTAAATGTTTTCGACTAATTCTCTTGATCTGCCCAAATAATCATGCAGTCTGTATGCTAAAAAATTGAAATTGCGATTTCGAAAATTACCGTTTAAATTTATATTTGCTTTTCATCTTTCTATAATAGGCTTACGGCCATATCACGTTGAATACACCGGTTCTCGATCACGGAAGTTAAGAAACGTCGAGCCTAGTCAGTACTTAGATGGGTGACCGCTTGGGAATACCAGGTGCTGAAAGCGTATAGTGACGGATGTGCGTGCTTACGGCCATATCACGTTGAATACACCGGTTCTCGCTCAATCACCGAAGTTAAGCAACGTTGAGCCTGGTCAGTACTTAGATGGATGACCGCTTGGGAATACCAGGTGCTGTAAGCGTTTAGTGACGGATGTGCGTTGTGGTGCAGTGAATATCGGCTCGGAAAGAGAAATCGGTGAGCCGAGTTCGAGTTCCAGTTGAATACCCTGCGTTCACTTAAGTACCGGTACCCTTGGAAAAGGTATTAATCTGTCTCTTCCCTCCAGTTATGGGTTAAATAACAAGGGTAGGACTTGGGGACCCTGCCCTCAAAAAGTTTTGTGTCTAGTAACACTTTTTTTTTTCGAGTATCAAGATTCATTGGGATTTGTTTTTAAGGGCAGGGTCCCCAAGTCCTACCCTTGTTATTTAACCCATAAAAAAAATCCCAATGAATCTTGATACTCGAAAAAGAAAAAAGTATTACTAGACACAAAACTTATATAAAAACAACAATAAATTATTGAAAGAAAAAGGTATTACCATCAATAAATAAATAAAATTTAGTTGGCAATAAATGACCCGCCGAGGTGTTGATATGCCATAAAAACAAATCAACCAACCAACAATCATCTTTCTATAATAATTTCTCTCTTTACAGTTAGGTTCATACATCAGAAATATGTTTTTACTTTTTAAACATCACGAGTTTTCTTTCAACTTAAACTGTATAACTTATTCCTAGGTATGACGATAAATTACACCCGGCAGCAAAACCTCTGAGTGGGAGAGTGGACGTTTTGGGGGTGCGTGGAACCACCTCTTAACTTTTTTTTCATCATTTCACCCCAAGCAAGGCGGTACCGCCACTGATGTGCGGGGGTCTCCATAAGAGAGTTAAAATATTAAGCAGGAGGAGAGTGAAGAGAAAGACGAACCAGTTAAAGGGGGTATCAGAGAAAAGGCAAGAAAAGGATGTGAAGACAGGAGTGAAGACAGTTGCGAAGGTAGAGAGAAAGGAAAAGAACAAGATACACGGTGTGATGTAGAAAGGGGCTGGAGTTACATAAGAGAGTTGAAGTATTAGGTAGGAGGAGAGTGAAGACAAAGACGAACCAGCTACATGGGGTGGGAGAGAAAGGACAAGAAAAGGATGTGAACACAGGAGTGAAAGTAGTTGCGAAGGTAGAGAAAAAAGAAAAGAACAATATATACGGGGTGATGTAGAAAAGAGATGGGAGTTGACATTGCATTTAAATTCCTGGAGGTTGTAGCCGTCAAGAAAGCAAGTATATGGAAGGGAGTTCAACAGGCAGGAAGTGCGAGAAAAGAAGCTATTGGAGTAGAATTGTCGGTTGATTGCACTGTAAAAGTCTGGTTGCACAAGTAAATCCTTGTGGAGGGGCTACCAGTGACCTAAGTTCGTTGGAGCAGAAGCCAGGAAAATAATTTGTTTCCAGGTCAATCTTGAACTGGTGTGGTAGCACTTGTTAGGGCCCCAGATGTGGTCAAATAGTGAACTCCCAAACGAAAATGAACAGTACTTTATTATAATAAAATTACCAACAATACATTTTCACAGTAAAACGACGAACAAGGAAAGCTTTATTATTGTTTTATTTAGTTTTTCCAGCATTTTTCCATTTGGTTGGGGTGATCGATTACTAAAACTTTCTATACCATCGTTTGTTCCAAGCACTTTCAGCCATTTCTTTAGCCATTTTCAAGTGCCTTTTTCTAAAAGTGCAACACTGCGGTCGGAAGGCGCATTGGCATGACCAAGGATGTATTTCAAAAGCTAAGCAGAGTATTGAGAAGCAGGGAGATTTCGCTGGAAACAAAGAAAAGAGTACTGCGATATCTTTCTTCCAGTCTGGCAGCGAATGCTGAAGAGTCTCCTCAGAGATAAAGGAGAAACTCTAAGCAACAAAAATGTGGTTCTACAGAAGGATACTAAGGATACCATGGCCCGAATATGTGACAAGGTTTTGGAGTGGATACAAACGAAAAGAAAACATACTTAACATAAGGAAGAGGCAGATGATGTTCATGGGACCCGTAATGAGGAAGGAAGGCTTGGAGTATCTAATACTCAATGAACGGATAGAGGGAAACAGAGACAGGGGAAAGCAATGCGAGACTTATTTGATGGGCTTGCCCAAGTTGATGTCCGATCGGGAGATACCAAGAGAAAAATTGTTAAGAGTGACAAGGGATAAAGGTATGTTTTTTTTTTTTTTTTTTTTATAAGCGTTTCACCCCGAGCAAGGCATGTCACTGCCACTACTGTGCAGGGGGCTACGTAGAGTGGAGAAAGGCTGATTAAATATAGGAAATAACAGAGGGTGGGTGATAGGCGGGTGAGGATACCGAGAATGAGGGTTGGGTAGATGAGAGTGTTGTGAGAATAGTTGGGAGTTAGTGTGATAGGAGGTGTCTATTGACCCTACATTTAAACACCTGGAGATTGTAACTGTCGGGAAAGCAGACTTGTGGAAGGGAGTTCCACAGGCGGGAAGCGCGAGAAAAGAAGCTGTTGGAGTAGAATTTATGGTTACATCTTATTTGTTTAACTGTAAAAGGGTGGGACCTAGTTGCTAATCTAGTATCTCGTGTAAATTCGTGCTTAGGCTGCACCAGCACCCACGTCCTGAAAGAACATGGCATATGAATATATTAAAAAGAATAAGACTTGTATGAGCGGTTAACAGCTTGATGCCGTATAATATTCATGACTTTTGAGGCTCTGTGCTTTCGACTTTGGAAAGGGAATAATATGAGGTCTGATCAAAAAATATTGGAACTGGTGCTATAAAAAGAAAACTACAACATATATTTATTTGGCATTTAATCTCCTTCGAATTAGTCTCATTTTGAACCCAAACACTTTATCTAGCGTCGTTATTGTTGAAGAAAGTTTTTTGGGAATACTTTTTTGAAGATAGCGAGTAGCTACCTTGTCGCATTCTCTTGAATTTCCACGAGATTTTGAAAACTTGTGAGACTTGGTTCTTGAAGAGGAAAAGTCGCAGTGAGCGAGATCTGAGTAATATGGTGGTTGTTAGACTTGAGGGAGTTGTTGTCCTTAGCCCAAAAATACTGCACAAAAAATAGTCACTGATGAATCTGTGATGTGGTTAGACGACTACATGTAATATAACAATCTGGCCCCACCCGAGGAAGGCTGATGCAAGCGAGGGTGTTTCCGGTCGTTGAAAGGAACGGATGTCGTTTGACCTTATTTCCGGCAGCAGCGGAAATAACTACAGAGGCAAACAGAACAGGTGTCTCTGAGAATTACGTGTGCGTGCGTGGGCGAGGCAAAACCGGAAGAAAAATTCCCGGTTCTGGAAGATTATAAAAAGACCTCGGCACACGGATTCGCCAGTAGAGGAGCAACACAGTTCGGCCGGTGAAGAGAGAGACACAACAGATAAGACTACACTCCCGTCAACCCATTAGAAGCGCTCTCTCAATTCTCTGTTCCCTACACTACTACTGTCAGTCATCATCATCATTACGTTACGTATGTTTGTTGTTCTTGCGTGGAATTTGCCAGTCGCCGTTTCTCAAGTCTTACCATCCACTTCGGGAGGATCTTCTTTCTTGTTTTTTTTAAAACACACGCATATTCATACAAAATACGCTGGATTGGAACCGAAAAAGAAGACGCATAATTGGTGTCTAGTGATTTGCTGTTTTGAGACAACAAAACAGTTAGATGCGAGCTGGTTGCCACGGCGACGATTGAAATTCAACGGACTTAAAACTACCAGATAGAAAGAAAAAAGAAGACGAAAATAAAAGCAGCCGCACGACTATAGACATCAGCCAAGGTAGGTGACTCTTTGATTTGATAGTGTGTGTGTTCTGCTCTTGTTTATAAGTTTAGTTAAAAAAAAAATGGAACAGCATACTTTTGCCGATCTGACCCTAGAATTGAGAAATGTGGATTGTTCGGTGTCGAACACATTAAGGGTAGAACGGAGGGGGTGCAGGACTACATGCAGAGAGTAGTACGCCTAGCGGAGAGCGCATAGGTTGGGGTTGACGGGAGGAATAAAGTTGAGATATTTACCTATCTGTAAGTATAAAACATCTGAGTTAATGATTTATTTTTTTTGTTAATATTTTACCATATATGTGAAGTGAGTTTACTGGTATGATGCTTAATTAATCTTACTTTTATTGAGTAAGTGAAATGTAAAATCATGTAAAGGAAGTTTCTTCTACTCTTTAAAGTGGATAATTGGATTAACTTGTTGATAACAATGTTTTCTTTGGTTTGTGCAGTGTTAGGTTTTCTTTTTTTTTTTCGATTTCTTTTCAATGACTGTACACTACAAAATGATTTACATTTCTATGTTTGTGAATTATGCTTTTGTGCAGGTTCCCATCAATTCAACATCCTCTGTGAATTTTCATTTATGTGACTTGGGAAATATCTTTTGAAGATATATTAATTTCTGAAAACTTTATATTGACACGGATAGACCTGCAGATTCCACAGTTGATCGGAACAAAAAGAAAGAACAACTGAAAAGTCTTGTAGACTTATTGGCTGATATGCTATAGGATTGGGAAAGAAGCAGTGGGAGGATTAACGATAGTTTAAGTGAAATAGTTAGGAAGATACAAACGTGGAAAATTATTAATAGTATCTAAAGCATAAAGTAAATTAAACGTCTCTGGTTCAGTGGTTTGGTCCCCAATTACGCAGAAATTTCCCAATTTTTCAGTGGACACCATGCCGGTAGAATTGCGCGATATGGAGGAGATTCCTATCCGCAAACTAGTAAATACCTTGGAACAGATAGATATGGAAAGATTTAGTGAAGGATATGAAGAACTCCCGAAGAAGTTGACGATATGAGTCATTGCTGGCATAGTCGGCGTTATGATAATCCTTGGAATAATAGCTAGGAAGCGGATTTTTAAGTGTGAAAGAAGCAACAGTGCTTCGGGAAAGGAAAGGGAGTTATCCGTTGTGAATAGTACTCCGGGGTCAACGGGTGTTCAACACTCAAATGTCTCTGCGTTAAACAGAGAGATGTCAACAAATCAGATATGCTTGGATTCGAATCCAGAGGAAGTAGTTCAAGGAATAGAAGACATTGTACAAACTAAGGAACTACGAGTCACGGGTCCATTTTTTTAGACTAAATTAATATAGATGAAACCTCTAATCCTCAAGTAAATTGCATGCGGATTAACGTTGGAATCAGGGTAATTTTCTTCATTTTCTATTGAACATTTCTCGGTCAGACTATGAATGATATGTACTGCAGATAATGGCCATTTTTCTGTGTTCAAACATAGTATGTTTGAAATTAAATTAAATTAAATGAAGTTACATGTGTAACAATAAACTCGAGCAGAAACACGCATGGTGTTGGTCAAAGGTCATTTACTCGATGTCAGTTTAGAAACTGGGGCGCGGTTACCGCCTATGATCATGTGGTCGTGCATCGAGGCGTCTACGCTTATGGACAGAGTCGAGAAAGAAAATGAACATTTTTAAGAACTTTGCCCAATTCTGTGAAAATGGATATAAAAAAAAAAAAAAGAACAATGAAACATCGAGCTGGTAGAACAATTTTCATGATGGACACAAACATTGTTGGGTTGCCGATGTAGGCTCCCCTATATATTTTTTGTTGTTTTTTTTGTTTCGGCATGCACATGTTTGTTGTTTTGGCGTGCACATGTTTTATACAATTGTCGGGCTTGTGTGGCATGGGGAGGAGTGTGAGGGTGTTGCGCTTAAAATGTTCTTAGGTGAACATTTTGGAAAATGGGAGGGCGAGGAATGTAATATAACAATCTGGCCCCACCCGAGGAAGGCTGATGCAAGCGAGGGTGTTTCCGGTCGTTGAAAGGAACGGATGTCGTTTGACCTTATTTCCGGCAGCAGCGGAAATAGCTACAGAGGCAAACAGAACAGGTGTCTCTGAGAATTACGTGTGCGTGCGTGGGCGAGGCAAAACCGGAAGAAAAATTCCCGGTTCTGGAAGATTATAAAAAGACCTCGGCACACGGATTCGCCAGTAGAGGAGCAACACAGTTCGGCCGGTGAAGAGAGAGACACAACAGATAAGACTACACTCCCGTCAACCCATTAGAAGCGCTCTCTCAATTCTCTGTTCCCTATTCTACACGGTTCATCGTCATTAATAAAAATACAACTTTATATTTTTATATATATGCGTGCTTGTTGTTTGTCGATATATAACAGACGCTCTACACACTCTCCTTCTCAACGCACCTATTAACAATGTGATTAGGTGAGAATATTATAACTTAGTGAGCATAAGCGACAGAGTTCAAGCTCTGTCTGTGCCCAGCGGTAACACTTTGCGTACTTTGCCATAGCAACAGTTGCGATACTGTTTGATCACACCCCCTATGATATATTTTGCCTCCTAGAATATAGCTGCAGACTTGTTTTGGAAACAGACACCATAGTTTTTATTTTCTTTTAACTTTGTTTTCCGCCTATCAGTTTGTGCATTCTTCATAATAGAAAATGTACGTTTCAGGAGATATCGAGCCTGCATTAATTCTCTGTCGGGCTCTTACTCACTCTCCTTTTCTCTCTCAATCTCTCTCTCTCTCTCTCTCTCTCTCTCTATATATATATATATATATATATATACACAGTTATGTATAACTATATAATTATATTAAGCTCTATAATACTCATTATATTGAGCACTGTTTATAATAAAATAAATGCCAGGGCACTCAAAAAAAAAAAAAAAACTAAAAAAAACCCCCCCAAAAAAAACAAAACCTTGAGGTGACTTCACCTGGAATGATATATATATATATATATATATATATATATATATATATATACACAGTTATGTATAACTA
Organism: Ascarosepion bandense; assembly: GCA_037127315.1. NCBI lineage: Eukaryota > Metazoa > Mollusca > Cephalopoda > Sepiida > Sepiidae > Ascarosepion > Ascarosepion bandense. The sequence continues at coordinate 2,101,042 of JBBBDQ010001495.1, forward strand.
TATAATTATATTAAGCTCTATAATACTCATTATATTGAGCACTGTTTATAATAAAATAAATGCCAGGGCACTCAAAAAAAAAAAAACAAAAACTAAAAAAACCCCCCCCCAAAAAAAACAAAACCTTGAGGTGACTTCACCTGGAATGATATATATATATATATATATATATATATATATATATATATATATATAAATTTTGCACATATATAAATCTACCATCCGCCCATGCATTGAATACTGCTGTCACATCTGGTCCGGTGCCCCTTCTATTCATCTCGGGCTTCTTGACAAAATCAAACGAAGACTCTGTAGTGTAATAGATCCCGACCTGGTTGCTCAACTCCAGTCACTTTCTCACCGACGTACTGTGGCTTCTCTCTGTTTCTTCTACAAATACTTTCACGGCTTCTGCTCCGATGAGATTATCTCCCTGGTGACCCCTCTGCATGAATTTAATCGAGTTACAATATTTCTTAAAAAACATAGATTTTAATCAACAATACAATAATCCTCACTCATACACACAGTAAAATTAATCTTCAGATATTGGAGGCCATCAACATTAAATCAGAACAACCCACACTTAATAAAATCACGTTTAATTCTGCTTATAACACATTACATTGCATTTAAATATATGGTTCTGTTATCATTTTGAGTTCTCACTCGGTGTGACGTCATAGAACCACGTTACAAATTTACAAACTGCGTTTGCTATTTTTAGTAGCTGTCACTGTTGCTTAGCAAAGTTTTATGTCAACACAAGATAAAATCGTCGCTGATGGTGGATGTTTTTGTGTTAACGTCCTTGTAACCTCTCTGAAGATGGCTCATGTGAGCCGAAAGCTTAGAACCAAGTTAATAAAAAATCATCCAAATGCTGGAGAATTTTTGTTTTGCTTTTTTCAGCTGAAATTAAAGCCAAAATGCGATGTTTAGAACGGCTCATGATTAAACATAATAGACATTCATTGTCTCTTATATTTAACAGTCAAATCGGTCGAGTTTCGATCTAGGCCAGACACACCCTCGATCTAGGCCTCGACACACTAAGTCCATATATATATATATATATATTATTGCATACTGCAACTCAATCGCTCTAAACTTTCGGTGTTTAATACACCAATACCAGGTAGTGATGATGGTATATTTACTTTATGAGGAGGGTGCATTAAACACCGAAACGTTATAGCTATTGATCTGCAGTATGCGCTATAATAATATGGATCCAAAATGCAGGTTTTGTGATAAACACCAAGAATCAATAGACCATCTAATGTCAGGATGTTCTGTACTTGCACCAAATGAATATAAAAATCGTCACGATAGCGTGGGGTAATATTTACATTGGACAATGCGCACACACTATGGAAAATCTGTAAACAAACACTGGTATGAACATCACCCAGCACCGGTTGCAGAAATAGAAGATGTCACCATTCTATGAGATTACACCATCTACATAGACAGAAAAATTGAAGCAAATAGGCCGGACATTATTGTTAAAAACCAGAAAGAGAAAACTTGTGTATTAATTGATATGGCTTGTCCAGCGGATTGTAACATAGCAACCAAGGAATTTGAAAAACTGTCAAAATATAAAGACCTGGAAATTGAAATAGAAAAAATGTGGAAATTAAAAACAAGAGTTGTGCCAGTGATAGTAGGTGCACTTGGAATGATAAAAAATGGAACAAAACAACACATTGAAAGAATCCCTGGAAACTCCAGCTTCAGAGATATACAAAAAATTGTTTTATTAAGTACAGCCTACACACTAAGGAGAACTTTGTCTATGTAACGCTAAGGATGATGGGGAAGAAAGAAAAAACATGAAATGGAACTATAACAACACGCCACAACCTGCCTTAGATCTTCCCACAGACTTGGTTGGTAGTGCGACCATAGCAGAAATAGAAATATGATGAAAAATGACATAATAATAACAGCTATAGACGTATGCTCTACTCGTGTATTGAGCACTTTTAAAAGTAAATATCTAACTGTGGAAAATATTTCTATTAACCACTAAAATTATATATATATATATATATATATATATATATATATATATATTGTGTATTTGGGTAACAATCTCTCTTTTATACAGGTTTCATTGAAAATGACAGACAAGGTATTCTCATTAAGTTTTTTATATAAATTTTCATGGGTTCGTTTTTCTATTCGGAACTCAAATTATATAAGAATTGTCCAAAACTTTTGTACTTTCGGGCGATTTCGGCTATACTTTTAGCCATTATAAAGAATTAATTTCGTTCTACTTATAGAAAGTTTATGCAAAAAAGAAAAAATTATATGAACACATGAAAAATTATAGAAAAAACTTAATGAAAATACATTGTCTGCCATTTTCAATATATATATCTATCAGTGTAACCCGGTTATAAGATAGATGTAGGGACCGGTTAAAAGTTCTCTTATATCCAGGTTTATCTTATATCCGGGTTTCTCTTATATCCGGATTTATTCTATTTTATATACATTACCACAGGCTCTAGTTTCGGACCAGATAAATCGCTCTTATATCCGGGTTTATCTTATATACGGGTCTCTTATATCCAGGCTATACTGATAAATATATATTGACTCCTAATGTAGAGACTCCTAATTCTTCATGAACTGCCTTTTGTAAAATAGTTGTGTAAAACATCTTGTGCTTGCTAAACTGTCTTGATATGTTTGTGCACACATAGCACCTCTCTCTCTTTCTTTTATATATATATATATATTCATTGAATGTAATAGACAAAGAACATTTTATAAGTTATTTATTTATTTTTTTCTAAGGTCCTTACAGTTTTCTTTTTAAAAGAAGGAATAAGTGATGGGATACAGAAAACAAACCCTGGAAGGATCATAAATCACTTAAGTAATATGAGTGCCATAACAAAATCCTCTTGACACTCACAAACAACTCCCCGCCCACACTAGACATATTCTGGTTGATAACACCGTCATTTTAGATAAAAGTAAGCATCCGACCGACTGAAATCTATAGAAGCCTTTCATTTAAAACAATTCAAGCCAAGCGTCAACCTCACTATATTTAACAACAGCGTCAATATGTTTGGGATCTTCTAAGAAGACACACCAACATGGCCACATCCTCTCGCACAGCCTAAGATTACTATTGCTACAGCTTCTACACAATACACCTTAAAACGCAAACATGAAAATTTGATTTGTCTATATTTCTGAGATAATTATTGTAATTATATACACTACTTATACTTTTCAGAGTATTGTCCTCGTCTTCGTTGCCATATTCAGGTCGTTTCGGCCGTTGTACGCTCTGGCCTTCTTTAAGATCTTTCTTTTGTGCTGCAGTATGCTATTATAATAATAATTTTTTTTTTTTTTTTTTTAATCATATCACCCCAAGCAAGGCGGTAATGCCACTGATGTGCAGGGGGCTACGTGAGAATGAAAAGATTTGGAAAAGAGAAAGCCGGAAACCACATCCTAAACAGGGAACAAGGAATGAGCCTCTACACCTGTACAATAGACGTGGGTGGAGTGTGAACCGGGTGATAGTTATGATAATAATAATAATAATAACTATATATCTATGCTCTACTACAGTATTGAGTACATTTTACAAGTAAATATCTAACTGTGGAATATATTTCCATTAATGTTGACCACTTAAATTATATATATATATATATATATATATATATATATATATTAGTCATCCACATACAAGCCTGTTTCGCTGTATCACAGCTCATCAGTGACCAAGCCACTTGCTTCTAGCCGGGATCGAAACTTAACTGATTTGGTGTCAGTCGGAGTCGTTACCCCCTAAGCCATAGTCGCATGGAATTAGAGAAGGGAAATTTTCACGTGTTATATATAAGCAGTGTTTACACACACCAGTCACCGAAAGAACTCAATTCAGTTCTGAAGAGTCACGCATATATATATATATATATATATATATATATATATATATATATATATATATATAAACAGATTTGTCTGCGGATGACTATTCCAAATTCTCACACACTGATTGAGCCCCCTGGAAGAATGGTAGAGTTTGAAAAAACAGTAGCTACTCTAGCATCTACACATCGTTCATTCAATAATGAATTAGAACACTCTCAGTTACTGGTATATCACATGCTAAAAGTCTGCCTTCGTCTACCGAGTGCCGATAGCTCAGAGGCAGAATCGCCGACTGATGTCGATTCGGTCGGGTTTCAATCCTGGCTAAAAGTAATCGGATGGCTAACTGATGAGCTCCGATGCAGCAAAACAGATCTGTCTGCGGATGACTAGACTAATATATATATATATATATATATATATATATATATATATATATATATATATATATGATGAAGAGACTCCTAATTACAAACAATGCATATAGTATAAATACTTGCAATACCGCATCAGATCCTGAAAAAGGCCAGAGAGTATAATGGCCGAAACGGCGTGAATATGCCAACGAAGATGCGGGCAACAGTACAAAGAATGTAAATAGTGTAAATAAGATGAGTTACTGCATTTATTTACACTATTTATATTCTTCAGGCTCTTGTCCTCATCTTCGTTGTCATATTCACGACGTTTCGGCCGTTGTACGTTCCGGCCTTCTTCAGTATTTGTCTACATTTCTTGGATGAAATATTGTGATTATTTACTCTATTTGCATTGTTTATACTGTTGTCTGCGTCTTCGTTGCTATATTCACGACGTTTCAGCCGTTATACTCTCTGGCCTTCTTCAGGGTCTGTCTATATTTCTGTGATGGGGTATTGTAAGTATTTACACTATTTACATATTTTGGACTGTTGTACTCATATTTAGTAACATTTTTACAACGTTTCGTCCGTTTTACGCTCCGACTTTTTTCAGAATTTGTCTATATTTCTAAGATGAGGTATTGTAATTATTTACACTATTTACATTGTTCGGACTGTTGTCCTCATATTCGTTGCCATATTTACGACGTTTCGGCCTTTGTAGGCTTCGGCCGTCTTCAGGTGGTTGTAATTTCGAAATGAACCTTTTATTTTGTCTACCGGGGTAGTTTGTTCTGGTTCCACATATCATGGCTTTTCGGGGATCTCAATATAAGTTATATCCCTTTAACACAACATTCCAAGTTTTTGTTTATTTTTGCTATAGCCTGGTATTGAACTTACAACTCTTTCGGTAAAGTCGTTGGATTTAATCATCGCTTTATCAACTGGGCGATGTGACCTCAAGCATCTCTGTTTCTCTTCGCTAGGCAGTATCTGTTTATTGTGTTGAAAGATATAAGATCTGAGACACATCCTGATGTCTGCACCGTCAACCAAGTGAATCTAATTTTGCATAAACCAAAAAATAAACAAATGCGACCTTAATACAAGTCCTATGTTGTATGCATATTCATGTTCCTGCACACAAAAGTTGGTTAGGATTTTTTCTCTCTTCAGTTTGCTCCATGTAAGGCGATAATGCCACTAAGACGTAAGGGACACACCGGGAGTGAAATAGAGTTGAAGTAAACTTTAGAAACAGCGGGAAACTCAGTTCTAACCAGGGAACAAGGGATAAACCTCTACTCCTGTTCAAAGACCGCTGAGGTGTGTGAACGGGAAACCAGGCGAACCTATCTTCTTCAATTGTTAAAGAAATACACCTAAGGAACTGTTTGAACTGTTTGGCTCGCAATGCTGCTGTCGATTTTGCAGCTCCAAAACTCTACACATCCCTGAGGGTGCCATGTGAAAAAAAGACTACTTTGGGCCTAGATTCCCACTCACAATCTTTTTACTTATTGCCATGTGATAAAGCATTTGTCAGTGTGAACACGTGACGGTTTATTTTATTTATTTATTTATTTTTTGTTTTCGTTTTTGGATTGTTTCTTGTTTTTGGGGATTCGAGATACGGTTTCTTTCTTAAGAAAAAAAAAGTATCGAAAATGTACATTATCGCCAAAATATATAAAGAAACAAAGAGAAATGCTAAAAAAAATGTTTATGTGTCAGTAAGCAAACCACTCTACATCTTGTTATGTCAGGTGTATAGAGAGCGCCTTTATTTTCCTGTTTATTTTTATTTTTCCTCATCGCAAAGTTCTCATCAACATAAGAAAGCGTGTTTAGCATAAAAGTTAGAAACAAAAAACAAACAAACAAAAAACACTAGTTTTTGTGCACATTGCTTTTTTTTGTTTTGTTTTTTAAGCGGTATTTATATACTTCGAATGTTTGGATCAATATATAAGCGTCTGTATGCGTTTCTATGCAATGTGTACTTTTTGGGGTGCATGTTTTTTTTTCTGTTGATTGATTGACTGATTGATTGATTCATTTTCTACGGCTTATCAACCATTTGTATGTTGATTGAAGCCAGAAAATAATTTTAGATATGCAAGAATTTGTTTTTGTATTTCTGATACGAGGTATTGTAACTGTTTACATTGTTCGGAGTTGTTACGTTGTTGTTTGACAATACAATAATAATGAATTTTAATATAAAATATAGATTTTATGTCATCCCAAACGTTGTTATTTGACACTTCAATAATAATGAATTTTAATATAAAATATAGATTTTATGTCATCCCAAACGTTGTTATTTGACACTTCAATAATAATGAATTTTAATATAAAATATAGATTTTATGTCATCCCAAACGTTGTTATTTGACACTTCAATAATAATGAATTTTAATATCAAATATAGATTTTATGTCATCCCAAACGTTGTTATTTGACACTACAATAATAATGAATTTTAATATAAAATATAGATTTTATGTCATCCCAAACGTTGTTATTTGACACTACAATAATAATAAATTTAAACAAGAAATATAGATTACATGCTATCCTAAATATTGTTTTTGACAATAGAATAAGAATGAACTTTAATAAGAAATATAGATTATATGTTATTCACAATGTTGTTTTTGGCACTACAATAATAATAAATTTTAATAGGAAATGTAGATTTTATATAATCCTATATGTTGTTATTTAACACTAAAATAATAATAAATTTTAAAATATAATGTAGATTATATGTTATTCTAAATATTGTTAATTAACGCTTCAATAATAATGAATTTTAATAAGAAATGTAGATTATGTTATCCTAAATATTGTTATTTAACACTGCAGTAATAATGAAATTTAGTAATAAATTAGATTATATGCCATCCAAAATGTTGTTTTTGACACTACAATAATAATTAATTTTAATAAGAAATGTAGATTATATGTTATCTTAAATGTTGTTTTTGACAATACAATAATAATGAATTTTAATAGGAAATGTAGGTTTTATGTCATCTTAAAGGTTGTTATTTTGCACTACAAAAATAATGACTTTATATGATTATATATTATCCTAAATGTTGTTTTTCACGCTACAATAAGAATGAATTTTACTAAGAAATGTAGATTTTATGGTATCCTAAAGGTTGTTATTTGACACTACAATAATAAAAAATTTAAGTAAGAAATATGGATTTTATGTTATCTTAAATATTTTTATTTGACACGACACTAATAATGTATTTCAATAAGAAATGTGTATTATATGTCATCATGTGTTATTCTAAATGTTGTTATTTGACACTACATTAATAATAAATTTAATAAGAAATGTAGATTATATGTTATCCTAAATGTTTTTTTTGTCAATACAATTATAATGAATTTTAATAAGAAAACTAGATTATATGTTGTCCTAAATATTGTTATTTAACACTACAATAATAATGAATTTTTATAATAAATGTACATAATATGTCATCCTAAATGTTGTTTTTTGACACTACGATAATAATGACGTTTAATATGAAATGTAGATTATACGTTATTCTAAATTTTGTTATTTAACACTACAATAATATTGAATTTCAATAAAAATGTAGATTATATGTTATCCTAAATGTTTTTTTTGACACTACGATAATAATGATGTTTAATATGAAATGTAGATTATATGTTATCCTAAATATTGTTATTTAACAGTATAATAATATTGAATTTCAATAAAAAATGTAGATTATATGTCATCCTTAATCTTGTTTTTTGACACTACGATAATAATGATGTTTAATATGAAATGTAGATTATATGTTATCCTGAATATTGTTATTTAACACTACAATAATATTGAGTTTCAATAAAAAATGTAGATTATAAGTCATCCTTAATCTTGTTTTTTGACACTAAGATAATAATGATGTTTAATATGAAATGTAGATTATATGTTACCCTAAATATTGTTATTTAACAGTACAATAATATTGAATTTCAATATAAAATGTAGATTATATGTCATCCTTAATCTTGTTTTTTGACACTACGTTAATAATGATGTTTAATATGAAATGTAGATTATATGTTATCCTAAATATTGTTATTTAACAGTACAATAATATTGAGTTTCAATAAAAAATGTAGATTATATGTCATCCTTAATGTTGTTTTTTGACACTAAGATAATAATGACGTTTAATATGAAATGTAGATTATATGTTATCCTAAATGTTATTGACACTACTATGAGAAATAATAGCTCTACAAATTTAAGGTGAGTGTGTCTTGCGTGCATCTGTCGAGTGAAAAGGAGTTGACTTAGAGAAGCATTTTTATATCAGGTAAGCATTGGGATATTGGGGACCCTGTATTGTACATTGTCAAAACCACCGAAAAGTTAGTTTTGGTTTGTTAATCTTTTAGTTAAGCAAGAGACAACTAAAGTTCCTGGGACATGCAATGAGGAAGGAGGGCTTGGAGAACCTGATACTAACAGGACAGATAGAGGGAAAAAGAAACAGGGGGAAAGCAGCGGATAAGATATTTGAAGGATGGCAGAACGGGAGTTGCGAGATATTACAGGACAAAGTGTGCTAAGAGCCAGCAGACGTAGAAGGCCACGATGACCTACGTCCTGAAAGGACAAGGCATATAGAAGAAGAAGAAGTTAAAACTTAGCTTGAGTATGTATGGTAATTAGCCTAATTTTTTATTTTTTTGCCCCCACTTTCTGTACTTTAATTTCCCACTCGTTCCAACGTTTAGTCAGTTAAGTGCCATACGTGATACACGCTTTGGGCGATCAGGTCTCTTTCGAGACATGACTGACTGGGCAAAAGATTATCCGCAGTAGGTTGCCATTACCTTCTGCGGTAGACTGGTTGCCAGCCAAGGCTATAGAACCCAATCTGTCCTGTTATTTAACCCATAACTGGAAAGAAAGAGACGGATTAATACATTTTAGAGTATTTGCGCGTAAGTGAATCCAAAGAATTGAACTGGATATTGAACTCGGCTCCCTGATTTCTCTTGCCGATCCGATATCCACTGTGGCAACGTTAGTTGACCAGAAGTTTTAGTTCCCTGGTCGATGTGGGCATTTTTCATTTTTGGGTGTGTTTATTTCGTATTTGTTGTCATGTTTCGATGAGTGCGTGATTGTGCGAACGAATGACTGATTTATACACGGCCCGTATAAATTTCGATGAGCTAAATATTTTGAGGACCCTAGAAGTTATGCCTGGATTTGTCATCGGAGGCCACAATTTAAACAACCTAAGGTACGCAGATGATACAGTGCTGATAGCAAACACAGAAAGGAAGCTACAAGACCTCTTACAGAAGGTAGCAGAAGAAAGTAACAAGAAAGGACTAGAAATAAACTGCACGAAAACCGAATGAATGATCATCAGTAAAAAGGGCAGCCCAAAATGCCAAATACAGGTCAAGGATACCAGAATCAAGCAGGTACAAAAATTTAAATACCTGGGAAGTGTTATAACAGAAAACGGAAAGTGCGACACAGAGATCCGAAGGCGAATTGGCATGGCGAAGGAAGCATTCCAGAAGTTGAGTAAAGTATTAAGAAACAGGACAATTTCTCTCGAAACAAGGAAGAGAGTACTGGATTGCTACGTGCTGTCCGTCCTTCAATATGGCAGTGAATGCTGGGCAATATCATCAAAGATGAAGGAAAAACTTGAAGCAACTGAAATGTACTTCTACAGAAGGATGCTGCGAATATCATGGATCGAGCATGTGAGCAATGATGAGGTCTTGGAAATGATGGAAACAAAAAGGAAATTAATACTGAGCATCAGGAAGAGACAGCTGAAGTTCCTGGGACACGCAATAAGGAAGGAGGGCTCGGAGAATCTGATACTAATAGGCCAGATAGAGGGGAAAAGAGACAGGGGAAAGCAACGGATAACATATTTGAAGGACCTAATCAGGTGGCAGGTGGATGACGGAACGAGGATTGGATGGTGTAACAGGAGAAGGCGTGCTCAGAGCCACCAGGGATAGGGAAACGTGGAAGGCCATGATCGCCTACGTCTTGAAGGGAGAAGGCACATAGAAGAAGAAGAACTGATTTTTCTGTCACGATCAAGGATTTTTTTCTTTTATTTCTAACATTTTGTTTAGCTTCTTGTAAACATATCCATTGTATACATATTCGTTTAATTTCATTGTATACATATTCACAGGGATTTTTCATTTTTAAATTTGTTGTTCCCCACTCGGCACAGATGAATTGTACAAATGAGACTAATAAGATTTTCACACTGTCTTTGTGGTATTATTGTGTTTGTAGTAAGGATGGTAAGTAAGTGATGTTTTGATGCAAGGAATATTGTGTAAGTTAATTGAAAAACATATAAAGACCAACCTTTCCTAATCCCCAATTTTTGGCCTTGTGCCCCAATTTTTTGTATTTTTGCAAAAATAAATATTATTTATAACTGTATTATAATGCGAATTGTCTCAACCAGAAATATTTACATCGGTTATCATACTGTTATGTCGCCAATTATAAATGAATAACTCAACAACAGAATCAGAATATAAGTTGTATTCCGCGGAAAGACGGTTAGTATGTACAGAAGTGATTAGTAATATTTACAATAGAAAGATACAAGAGTCCAATTCGTCGTAAGACGTGTGTATACGTGATTACTTCCGGTACGCCACCGGAAGTGTGACTAACTCTTCACTGACTCGCACTGACTCTTCAGTAACTCATTAGAGACTCTCAAGTGACTCTCTACGACTCATTATTTAGCCGTCCCTCCCAGTAAGGGCAACATATGACACATGGTCAGTTTATATCTGGGCTTTCCGGGCTATATGGCCCGGCCAAAAAATGTCTGTCTATTTTTGCCCAGTCGTGCTTCTACCCTTCGGCGGAACCACGACTGGGTTATTGCTCTCTGCTCGGAAGCAGAGAGCGCCCCCCGCCCGAAGGCAGAGAGCTGACAGTGTCGTAGAGTCGTCAGTCTAGTGACTCTGTACGACTGTATTTACTAGCCTTCCCACGTAGGCTGGATGTGACACATGGTCATTTTATAGTGGGTATTCCCGGCCATATAGCCGGGCCAAAAAATGTCTGTCTATTTTTGCCCAGTCGTGGTTTTACCCTTCGGCGGAACCACGACTGGGTTATTGCTCTCTGCTCGGAAGCAGAGAGCGCCCCCCCGCCCGAAGGCAGAGAGCTGACAGTGTCGTAGAGTCGTCAGTCTAGTGACTCTGTACGACTGTATTTACTAGCCTTCCCACGTAGGCTGGATGTGACACATGGTCATTTTATAGTGGGTATTCCCGGCCATATAGCCGGGCCAAAAAATGTCTGTCTATTTTTGCCCAGTCGTGGTTCTACCCTTCGGCGGAACCACGACTGGGTTATTGCTCTCTGCTCGGAAGCAGAGAGCGCCCCCCGCCCGAAGGCAGAGAGCTGACAGTGTCGTAGAGTCGTCAGTCTAGTGACTCTGTACAACTCTCTTGTAGAGAATCCACCATTGCTATATATAGCAATGGGAACAGTCCATTTGTAGTCAAATAGGAGCGGCGCCCTAACACATACCGAAGCACTTGTTAGCCAACCGCGATCCATTGCACAAGCGTACGCGACGTGGTGTACTGGTTAACAAACTTGTCTCGCTTGGACCATTTCAACTGAGTAGTGAGTTCGATTCTCACTGGGTGCCCAGTACTTTAGGCCTTGCCACATCTAAACTAGTTTAGAAAATCACTACTAGCCTATTTTCCTCTGCCGATAAATCACTGGTTTTAAGGTTAGCTTTTCGTAAGTGTTGTATTAGACGCCCCACTATTTTTGTGGGGCAGGGGAATTTTTAAAATTTGAAGTTCATCTTATACGCAGAAATATACGGTAATCCCTTCCTTCTCAATTGGGTTACGAGTCAGTCAGTCAAGTGCCATGCGTGATACACGCTTGGGCGATCATGTCTTTCGCAATTATGCTGCGAGAATGAGTAAAAAAGTAAAGCCTATTCCTCTTTAAATATAAACTGTTTAGAAGCCCAAGAAATGCGTTTGTTGGGTTACCTTCTCTTTTCATACCCATAATCCTTTTTCAAAATGACTGCCATTTTGGAGACTCGTAAGATGCAATAGGCCGCCATAGAATTTATGTTTTTGAAATGAAAAAATACTGCAAACATCCATTAAGTCAATATTTATAGAAAAGCCATAAAATATGGTATTTATATAATGATTAAGTTCTCCACTTTTGAAAATTGAAAATTGCTCATTTGGGCCACCTGGTTAAAATATAGTTATTTTTATTTTTTTATAATCATATCGCACCAAGCAAAGCATTTTACTGCCACTGTTTTGCAGGGGGTTACACAGGATATAAAAACTTATGAGAAAGAGTAAGAGGTTATAGGGGTGTCAGGAAGTGGGTAAGAGAAGGATGAGAATACTGATGAGAGTGGACAGAGAAAGGAGCACGAGAGAGAGGATGCAAGTCAGTGAGATAGGAGATGACTATTGACTTTAAATTCTTGGAGATTGTACCTGCCAGGCTATCTATCTATCTATCTATCTATCTATCTATCTATCTATCTATCTATCTATCTCAGTCTGTTCTTTATCTATCTACCAATCTATCTATCCATCCATCTCGTCTTATTGATATATGTCTATCTCTATATCTATATTACATTTTTACATCTATCTATCTATTTATCTATCTTTTTTTTATAATCATATCACCCCAAGCAAGATATTTTACTGCCATTGTTGTGCAGGGGGATACATAGGAGGAATGTTACGAGAAAGAGTGACAGGTTGTAGGGGATGTCAGGAAGTGGGTGAGAATACCGATGAGAGTTGAGTGGACAGAGAAAAGAGTATGAGAGAGAGAGAGAGAGAGGATGCAAAGCAGTGAGATAGGAGATGGCTATTGACTTTACATTTAAATTCTTGTTGGGGAAGCAAATAAATAGAAGGGAATTCCACAGTCGGGAAGTGCGAGAAAAGAAGCTGATGGAGTAGAATTTGCGTTTACATTTTATTGGTTTCACAGTAAAAGGGTGGGACCTAGTTGCTAATCTTGTGGCTCGAGTAAATTCGTATACAGGATGCACCAGAGATTTAAGAAATAAAGAAACAAATTATATTGGTATCAGTCAGTTAAGTGCCATACGTGAAACACGTTTGGGCGATCATGTCTCGAAAGAGACATGACTGACTGGGCAGAAGATTATCCCGCAGTAGGTTGCCATTGCTTTCTGCGGTAGACTGGTTGCCGACCAAGGCTATAGAACCCAATCTGTCCTGCTATTTAACCCATAACTGGAAGGAAGAGACGGATTAGTACCTTTCCCAAGGGTATATTGGTATAAGTAAACTATAATTAATGGACAATTTAATTTATGTATTTTTGTATAAGTTATGGAGGATATTTTGAAAACCAGATCTGAAATAATTAACCTAAAATAAAACGTAGCCGTATTTCACCATTATTAAATGTTTATATTCATTCTGTTGAACCCATATGTTGCTCTCAATGTGTGGAGTTTTCAAGATGGTGGCGTGATATCTGCACGTTTTGCAGACCAGACAACAAAGCAAGAAACCATTAATGCTGAGAACATTAAATCTTACCTGGTTATAAGTGCTGTTAATAGAAACAAATTGACACCATAATTTTATCTTCCTTGACATGTTTTTTGGCAGTTTGGTCAGTAAAATGTTGACGGTCTTGTGTGCTACAAGCAAGGTATACTATAGAATTCAGAAAATAAATACACAGAAATAATTCATTACATCATGCAACCCACTAAGCAACTTGAGGCATGACTGTCCTGTTTTGATAAGCAAACTGATAGCTCACCCTGATAATGGAGATGTTTGTTAAAAAACTGTGTATATCTTTTCATATCACAACCGGATCTGATTGGTTCCTAAGGTTAGTTGATTTTGTTTAGCGGCATATGAACCTCTATGGGATATTTAATGCTGAAGTCTAAATATATTGCACATAAAAACGATTTTTGTTGCCAAGAATTAAAACACATTTTTTAGCTAATTTGTTGGTTCGTTGTGGTGCGGTAGATATCGGCTCAGAACGATAAATCGGGGAGCCGAGTTCAAATTCCAGTTCAATTCATTGCATTCACTTACGCGCAAATACCCTTGGGAAAGGAATTAATCCGTCTCTTCTCCAGTTATGGGTTAAATAACAGGACAGATTGGGTTCTATAACCTTGAACGGCAACCAGTCTACTGCAGAAAGTAATGACAACCTGCGGGATATTTTTCTGCCCATTCATTTATCTCTGTTTCGACACATGATCGCCTAAGAGTGCATCACTTTTGGCACCTGATGGACTGATTAATTGCCATTTTGCTATAAAAATTATTACTCGTCATTTTACTATAAAAATAATCTGTTGATTTCTTTTTGCGGAGCCACTATTTTCACATAGCTGGAATCCTGTCTGGTGCTAACATCTCAGGACTAGATGAACCTGGGAACAACAGCAGTTAAAATGTAGTTCCACTTTCCTCAAAACCACCAACCCCACGATGAGGCCTTGCTACCGGTTGTAGTTTATCGTTATACCCAGGACGACCACATTTGATAAGTTCCAAATAAATTAGCGCTTCCATATGTTACCGCTGTAATCCTGTTTCTTAATGCATCTACGAACTTGAGCATTCGAAGGAGCAGTGTTCGTCTCATTCACTTTCATTCGCTTAGTAATTTAGAGGACGCACTTTTCGGTTGGTAATTTCGAAAGGCTTTCTGCAAACGAAGCTAGTAATTTTCAAGAAAACTCCCTTTTCTTTGAAAATGCGCGAGTTTGACATATTAATAAGAGTGCCTTGCCCCCCCATGCGTTAAATAAACCGAGTTAATTCTCTTTCTTTCTCTCTCTGCTTCATATATCTGTCTCTTTCGAGGATTGCTTGGTTATTGAACGAGGTCAATAATTTGAAGACGACTTTCTTGTCTCTGATCTTCACGGCGATAGCGTTGAAAGATATAAAAGGTGAATTTGAATAAGAGGAAGCTGGGAAAATGCCTGAATGTAGTGAGATGTGGAGGAGTCGTGGCAGTGATTGAAGCCTGCCTATTCCAATTTCATTTGTATTTGGCGACATGTTGATGCTGATACCTGCCGAGCGGAGATAGAAAGATGCGTTGTCACATAAATTCGTTCGTGCCGCAGAGATTAATGAAAAAAAAAAAAAAAGGAAGGAAGAAATGCTGTTCAATGGATGCTGGGAGATGCACGATGATGTCATCACGTTTCGTCTTCGTGTAAATGACGTCTCTTCAAGCAACAAATGCGATTTCCGTTGACCTCTTTTTCTAAGTGCCTCTGAAAGCTAAATGGTTAAGGTATTGAACACAACACTCCGAGGGTCAATGTTTCCAGTTACTGTCTAAAGGGAACACACACACACACACACACACACACACACACACACACACACACACACACACACACACACACGCACGCACCACACACTCACACACACACACACACACCACACACACCACACCACACACCATGCATCACACACACAAACACCACACACTCACACACCCCCACACACCACACACCACATCACACACCCACACACATGCACACACTACACACTCACACCCACAAGCCACCATCCCCATACACCTCCCACACACCACACCCCCCCACACATACCACACGCACACACACACAGATAAGTATTTATAAAACAAATCGGCCTGAAGAGTATGCCTCAAGATACTGGAAATTAACAGAACTGTTTGATATATTCGCCATTATAACTTGTCTCAAGAAGACCGTAGAACGAATAAGGCAAAGCATTCTTTAAAAAAAAAACCAAAAAAAACCCCCCAGAAATTTTGAGTTTAGCAGCTTGGATTGGTCAACACGATATTTGTTGCCAAGAAACAAAATACATTCTTTAGTTAATTTGGTGGAGGCTGATTCCGAAAATGATCTTACATTTTCATGGAGAGCAAGAGATTTTGTTGTACTGTTTTAGAAAACAGATCAATTTACATCTTGGCTGATGGTAAAATTTAGTTTACAAAGATCGTAGAAACTTATCAATTTTCAGGTGACTGGCAATTCATACCAGCCATATGAATTAAACTATTTTTACGAGAAAAAAAGTTTCTTTGAGTAAAAAAGAATTAAAATAGAAGTACCGAATTTTTCTAATTTATCGCCAAAATTCAAATTAACTGATAAACTTTATCAGTAATACGCTAATATGAGTGTTAAGGTTAATGTTTTATATCGTCATCTAGATGAATATCTGGGTAATCGCGGAGGTGTGAGTGATGAACAAGGAGAATGATTCCATCAGGATATGAAAACAATGAAAGAGCGCTATCGGGTATGGATGACTGACTACTCCTGGGGTACCAAGACGGACTTAAATAACATTAAACAATGGATGGTGGGACAAACGAAGGATGACTGACTACTCCTGGGGTACCAAGACGGACATAAATAACATTAAACAATGGATGGTGGTACAAACGAAGGATGACTGACTACTCCTGGGGTACCAAGACGGACTTAAATAACATTAAACAATGGATGGTGGGACAAACGAAGGATGACTGACTACTCCTGGGGTACCAAGACGGACATATATAACATTAAACAATGGATGGTCGGACAAACGAAGGATGACTGACTACTTCTGGGGTACCAAGACGGACATATATAACATTAAACAATGGATGGTCGGACAAACGAAGGATGACTGACTACTCCTGAGGTACCAAGACGGACTTAAATAACATTAAACAATGGATGGTGGGACAAACGAAGGATGACTGACTACTCCTGGGGTACCAAGACGGACATATATAACATTAAACAATGGATGGTCGGACAAACGAAGGATGACTGACTACTCCTGGGGTACCAAGACGGACATAAATAACATTAAACAATGGATGGTCGGACAAACGAAGGATGACTGACTACTCCTGGGGTACCAAGACGGACATAAATAACATTAAACAATGGATGGTCGGACAAACGAAGGATGACTGACTACTCCTGGGGTACCAAGACGGACATAAATAACATTAAACAATGGATGGTCGGACAAACGAAGGATGACTGACTACTCCTGGGGTACCAAGACGGACATAAATAACATTAAACAATGGATGGTGGTACAAACGAAGGATGACTGACTACTCCTGGGGTACCAAGACGGACTTAAATAACATTAAACAATGGATGGTGGGACAAACGAAGGATGACTGACTACTCCTGGGGTACCAAGACGGACATAAATAACATTAAACAATGGATGGTGGGACAAACGAAGGATGACTGACTACTCCTGGGGTACCAAGACGGACTTAAATAACATTAAACAATGGATGGTGGGACAAACGAAGGATGACTGACTACTCCTGGGGTACCAAGACGGACATAAATAACATTAAACAATGGATGGTCGGACAAACGAAGGATGACTGACTACTCCTGGGGTACCAAGACGTACTTAAATAACATTAAACAATGGATGGTGGGACAAACGAAGGATGACTGACTACTCCTGGGGTACCAAGACGGACTTAAATAACATTAAACAATGGATGGTGGGACAAACGAAGGATGACTGACTACTCCTGGGGTACCAAGACGGACATAAATAACATTAAACAATGGATGGTCGGACAAACGAAGGATGACTGACTACTCCTGGGGTACCAAGACGGACTTAAATAACATTAAACAATGGATGGTGGGACAAACGAAGGATGACTGACTACTCCTGGGGTACCAAGACGGACTTAAATAACATTAAACAATGGATGGTGGGACAAACGAAGGATGACTGACTACTCCTGGGGTACCAAGACGGACATAAATAACATTAAACAATGGATGGTCGGACAAACGAAGGATGACTGACTACTCCTGGGGTACCA
This sequence comes from Ascarosepion bandense, assembly GCA_037127315.1. NCBI lineage: Eukaryota > Metazoa > Mollusca > Cephalopoda > Sepiida > Sepiidae > Ascarosepion > Ascarosepion bandense. The sequence goes on from JBBBDQ010001495.1 coordinate 2,119,291, forward strand.
AGACGGACTTAAATAACATTAAACAATGGATGGTGGGACAAACGAAGGATGACTGACTACTCCTGGGGTACCAAGACGGACTTAAATAACATTAAACAATGGATGGTGGGACAAACGAAGGATGACTGACTACTCCTGGGGTACCAAGACGGACATAAATAACATTAAACAATGGATGGTCGGACAAACGAAGGATGACTGACTACTCCTGGGGTACCAAGACGGACATAAATAACATTAAACAATGGATGGTGGGACAAATGAAGGATGACTGACTACTCCTGGGGTACCAAGACGGACATAAATAACATTAAACAATGGATGGTCGGACAAACGAAGGATGACTGACTACTCCTGGTGTACCAAGACGGACTTAAATAACATTAAACAATGGATGGTGGGACAAACGAAGGATGACTGACTACTCCTGGGGTACCAAGACGGACTTAAATAACATTAAACAATGGATGGTGGGACAAACGAAGGATGACTGACTACTCCTGGGGTACCAAGACGGACATAAATAACATTAAACAATGGATGGTGGGACAAACGAAGGATGACTGACTACTCCTGGGGTACCAAGACGGACTTAAATAACATTAAACAATGGATGGTGGGACAAACGAAGGATGACTGACTACTCCCGGGGTACCAAGACGGACATAAATAACATTAAACAATGGATGGTTTATCAAACGAAGGATGACTGACTACCTTGGGGTACCAAGACGACATAAATAACATTAAACAAATGGATTGTAACAAACTGAAGGATGACCGACTACCCTGGGGTGGTCAAGGATACTACAACAAATATTAAACAATGGATGAAGCCGACAAACGAAGGATGACCGACTTACCCTGGGTACCAAGACGGATCAAATAACATTAAACAATGGATGGTGGGACAAACGAAGGATGACTGACTACTCCTGGGGTACCAAGACGGACATAAATAAGACGGTACCATCGATGGTCAATAAACCAAGACACTGACTACTCCTGTGGGTACCAAGATGCAATACAATAACATTAAACAATGGATGGTCGGACAAACGAAAAGGACACCGACTACTCCTGGGGTACCGACGGACATAAATAACATTAAAACAATGATGTGTAGTACAAACGAAGGATGACTGACTACTCCTGGGTACCAAGACGGACTTAAATAACATTAAACAATGGATGGGACAACCAAGATGACTGACTACCCTGGGTACCAAGACGAATTAAATAACATTAAACAATGGATGGTAGGACAAACGAAGGATGACTGACTACTCCTGGGGTACTCAAGACGGACATAAATACAAGATGCCAACAAATGGATGGTCGGACAAACAAGACAGACAGTAAGAGGTGATGGATTGACTACTCCAAAGGTGGTACCAAGACGGTATATAACATTAAACAATGGATGGCTCGGACAAACGAAGGATGACTGACGCCTCCTGGGGTACCAAGACGGACATAAATAACATTAAACAATGGATGGCTGACAAACGAAGGATGACTGACTACCCTGGGTACCAAGACGGACATAATAACATTAAACAACATACTACCGGACAAACGAAGGATGACTGACTACTCCTGGGGTACCAAGACGGACTTAAATAACATTAAACAATGGATGGTCGGACAAACGAAGGATGACTGACTACTCCTGGGGTACCAAGACGGACATGGGTTACGATGTCAATGGATGGCTCTGACAAAACGAAGATGACTGGACTACTCCTGGGGTACCAAGACGGACATAAATAACATTGAAACAATGGATATGGTGGTACAAACGAAGGATGACTGACTAATTCTGGGTACCAAGACGGACTTAAATAACATTAAACAATGGATGGGGACAAACGAAGGATACCATCTCAAAGTACCAAGACGGATATAAATAATGACAAACAATGGATGGTGGGACAAACGAAGGATGACTGACTACTCCTGGGGTACCAAGACGGACTTAAATAACATTGGAACAATGGATGGTGGGACAAACGAAGGATGACTGACTACTCCTGGGGTACCAAGACGGACATAAATAACATTAAAACAATGGATGGTTTTGGACAACCGAAGGATGACTGACTACTCCTGGGGTACCAAGACGGACTTAAATAACATTAAACAATGGATGGTGGGACAAACAAAGGATGACTGACTACTCCTGGGGTACCAAGTGATGGACTTGAAACAATGACAAACAACAAGATGGTGGGACAAACGAAGGATGACTGACTACTCCTGGGTACTTTCCAAGACGGACATAAATAACATTAAACAATGTGGATGGTTTGCAAACGAAGGATGACTGACTACTCCTGGGGTACCAAGACTGACTTAAATAACATTAAACAATGGATGGTGGGACAACGAAGATGATCATCACTCCTGTACCAAGACGGATCTCAAGACATTGGGCCCACGGATGGTGGACAAACGAAGGATGACCGACTACTCCTGGGGTACCAAGACGGACATAAATAACATTAAACAATGGATGGTCGGACAAACGAAGGATGACTGACTACTCCTGGGTTACCAAGACAATTTGGGTCATTAAACAATGGATGGTGGGACAAACGAAGGATGACCGACTACACCTGTACCAAGACGGACTTAAATAACATTAAACAATGGATGGTGGGACAAACGAAGGATGACTGACTACTCCTGGGGTACCAAGACGGACATGGGCAACATTAAACAATGAAGGTCGGACAAACGAAGGATGACTGACTACTCCTGGGGGTACCAAGACGGATATAAATAACATTAAACAATGGATGGTGGGACAAACGGAGGATGACTACTCCCTGGGGTACCAAGACGGACATAAATAACATTAAACAATGGATGGTCGGACAAACGAAGGATGACTGACTACTCCTGGGGTAACCAAGACGGACTTAAATAACATTAAACAATGGATGGTGGGACAAATTAAGATGACTGACTACTCCTGGGGTACCAAGACGGACATAAATACTATTAAACAATGATGGTCGGACAAACGAAGGATGACTGACTACTCCTGGGGTACCAAGACGGTTCTAAATAACATTAAACAATGGATGTGGTGGGACAAACGAAGGATGACTGACTACTCCTGGGGTACCAAGACGGACATAAATAACATTAAACAATGGATGGTTTATTAAACGAAGGATGACTGACTACTTCCTGGGGTAAACAAGACGACATAAATAACATTAAACAATGGATGGTGGTACAAACGAAGGATGACTGACTACCCTGGTACCAAGACGTACTTTAAATAACATTAAACAATGGATGGTGGGACAAACGAAGGATGACTGACTACTCCTGGGGTACCAAGACGGACATAAATAACATTAAACAATGGATGGTGGGGACAAACGAAGGATGACTTTGACTAATTCTGGGGTACCAAGACGGACTCAAATAACATTGCTCTAGCTAAGGACAAACGAAGGATGACTTCGACTACTCCTGGGGTACCAAGACGGGATCGAAATAACATTAAACAAATGGATGGTGGGACAAACGAAGGATGACTGACTTGACTCCTGGGGTGCCTCCAGAGACGGACATAAACAACATTAAAGGAATGGTTGGTCGGACAAACGAAGGATGACTGACTACCTGGGGTACCAAGACGGACATAAATAACATTGGAACAGCCTGGATGACGTTAGACAAGACACAGTAATAATAATAATACGGTGGTACAAACGAAGGATGACTTGACTACCTCTGGGGTACCAAGATGACTTAAATAACATTGAACAATGGATGGTGGGACAACGAAGGATGACTGACTACTCCTGGGGTACCAAGACGGACATAAATAACATTAAACAATGGATGGTGGGACAAACGAATATTAGATGACTGACTACTCCTGGGGTACCAAGACGGACTTAAATAACATTAAACAATGGATGGTGGGACAAACGAAGGATAATTTGACTACTCCTGGGGTACCAAGACGGACATAACAACATTAAACAATGGATGGTCGGACAAACGAAGGATGACTGACTACCTCAAAGTGCTCAAGACGGACTTAATAACATTGCCCAATGGATGGTGGGACAAACGAAGGATGACTGACTACTCCTGGGGTACCAAGACGGATCAAATAACATTGGGCCAATGGATGGTGGGACAAACGAAGGATGACTGACTACCCTGGGGCCAAGATTATTGGCAATAACATTAAACAATGTATTTATCGGACAAACGTTGACATCGACTACCCTGGGGTACCAAGACGGACTTAAATAACATGAAACAATGGATGGTGGGACAAACGAAGGATGACTGACTACTCCTGGGGTACCAAGACGATTCTAAATAACATTAAACAATGGATGGTGGGACAAACGAAGGATGACTGACTACTCCTGGGGTACCAAGACGTAATATAAATAACATTAAACAATGGATGGTCGGACAAACGAAGGATGACTTGACTACCCTGGGGTACTCAAGACTACCTAAATAAAGACAACACTGATGGTGGGACAAACGAAGGATGACTGACTACCCTGGGGTACCAAGACGGACATAAATAACACTAAACAATGGATGGTCGGACAAACGAAGGATGACTGACTACTCCTGGGGTACCGTAAGATGGTTCAAATAACATTTAAACAATGACAGGGACAAACGAAGGATGACTGACTACTCCTGGGGTACCAAGACGGACATAAATAACATTAAACAATGGATGGTCAATAAACGAAGGATGACTGACTACCTCTGGGGTACCAAGACACTATTACAAATAACATTAAACAATGGATGGTGGTACAAACGAAGGATGACTGACTACTCCGGGTACCAAGACGACAAGGGTCAATACTAAACAAATGACAGCAGGCCAAAACGAAGGATGACTGACTACTCTGGGTACCAAAGACGGACTTAAATAACATTAAACAAATGGATGTGGATAAAACCAAGGATGACTTCGACTACTCCTGGGGTACCAAGACGGACTTAAATAACATTAAACAATGGATGGTGGGACAAACGAAGGATGACTGACGGATTCGGGGTACCAAGACGGACATAAATAACATTAAACAATGGATGGTCGGACAAACGAAGGATGACTGACTACTCCTGGGGTACCAAGACGGACATAGAAAAATAATTAAACAAATGGATGGTTTGGACAAACGAAGGATGACTGATCATCTGGGGTACCAAGACGGACATAAATAACATTAAACAATGGATGGTCGGACAAACGAAGGATGACTGACTACTCCTGGGTGCCTCCTATGACGGACATAAATAACATTAAACAATGGATGGTCGGATAAACGAAGGATGAATTGACCTACCCTGGGTATCAAGACGGACTTAATAGCATTAAACAATGGATGGTCGGACAACGAAGGATGACTGATTACCCTGTGTGGCACAAGATGGACTCTAAATAACATTAAACATGATGTCGATCAAGAAAGAAAAAGCTTTTTCTTTTTCATAGTTCTTATGTTCACGAAAGTTTTATTTTTGTTGTTAGTTTATTAAATGATTTCATAAAAATAAACTTGTTGGTCTTGGTATATTCAATAGTATTATTTTTAAAGACTTAGTGTTTGATTGTTATTGAAAAAAATAGTATTTTTCAATAATCAGACCAATATGTGGATTTTCATGGTTAGTTTTTGCTGTACGAAATTGCGCATTTTTGGAAAAAAGGTCAATTTACGATTTTGGCTGATCGCAACATTTATTTAATAAAGGTCGTAGAAACCCATCAATTTTCGGGTAGACCGAGCAATGTATGTCAGCCAAATGAAATAAACCTATTTTTATATAAAACAGTGTTTTTGAGTTAAACATTTTAAAAAAGAAGTACCGAATTTTTTCAATTTATCGCCAAAATTCAAATTAACTGATAAACTTTATCAGTAATACGCTAATATGAGTGTTAAGGTTAATTTTTTACATTTTTTTAAAAGAGTCTTCTCAAAATTTTAAAACCTCTATTTACAATGTATTTCTATTGTAAAAATATTTACAATGCATTTCTGTAGCAACACCATTAACAAAGAATATGTTCTATACTCTTAATAACTCTTGGAATCATAACTACTCTTCTAAAAATGATAAACTCTCAATTTACAATGTCTTTATGCTTAAGTTGAGACATACTAAAGACCAACTTTGTACCCAGTTACCGCATCAGCGGGGGTTGGGTAATCTTTGATCAGTGGGCCGAGCGCCTGCGCTCTGGATCTCCACTTTATAAACCGACCTTGTGTCACATCTCTTTCTAGTGGGGTGAGCAGGGTAAATATGCTTACTTGGCACAGGCCAGGCAGTCCCTGGAAACAGATGCCTGAGACTGAACCTCCCCATTGCACTAGAGGGGGTGGTGATCGCCACCGAGGCGTTCTGACGGGGCACGGCACAAAAAAGAAAAATATTTTTAAAAAATGCCAAAAAAATTCATAAAAAAAACAAACAATATTTGATTATAATTTACTTTTTGGGGGTGAGGAATTAATATTTACAAGTATTAACAGGGGGTTGGGATGCAGTGGATATCGGCTCGGAAGGAGAAATCGAGGAGCCGAGTTCGAAATTCAGTGGAATTCCGTGCATTCACTTATGCGCAAATGCCCTTGAGAAAGGTATTACTCTGTCTCTTCCCTCCAGTTATGGGTTAAATAGCAGGATAGTTTGGGTTCTACACCCTGGCTGGCATCCAGTCTACCGCAGGAAGTAATGGCAACCTACTGCGGGATAATCTTCTGCTCAGTCAGTCATGCCTCTTTCGAGACATGATCACCCGAGCGTGTATCACGTATGGCACTTAACTGGTTAACAGAGAAGAACCAATATTACTACTATAATGAATATAGTCCCCAATATTAATGACCTTGTGTTAGACAAGGCCCGCTGAGTAAATGCCTATAACATAGAAAGAATTACTATTCTTATTGAGCTGTTATTTTTTTCCAAGTATGAAGCACCCAGTATGGGTCGATCTCTCTTTTCAATCGGAATTGAACCAGCGAGGTAAGCTTGGTAACCATTACACCCCGCCGAAGTGCCCCGTAAGTTTGTAAGTAGCCCGGAAAGCCCACCACGAAAGAAACTATTCTAAATACATTATTTCCAGTGATATATTTTGTTGCCAAACTGCCGGATTTTCGAAATTGGCATTTAAAGAAAAAGCAATACTTTCGAGACTGCAGGAAATTAAATTTCGACCATTCGGGATTTGATGAATTTAATACAACCTCAGAACGAACAGTTTAAAAAAGAAAAAATAAATGAAAAAAATTCCTGAAGTCCTTATGGAACCGAAAATCTGCTCAAGAACGCGTCTTAAATCAAGTGTTTCTCACGGCAATGTAGAATTAAAATCGATTTCTGACGACTTATTGAGTCCGTTTTTGCTGAAGATGGCCGCCGGAACCAGTTTGGGTCTTTCGTTTTACAGTTGGGAGTTTCGCAAAATTCAAAACTGGAAAACAAAGTAAATCAATGAACTAAAAATTGCAGTTCTTTTCTGACGAAAATATTAGTAAATGAATGAATATTAACGGTCACATAGGTACAAAAAGAGAGAAAGAGAGAAATATATATATATATATATATATATATATATATATATAAAGACAAGAGGAAATATTTCGTGAATTTGACCAAGCCAATTGTGTTACCTTTTCTTTAGTATCATGTATTTATATACAGAAGTAACATTTATATATCTAAACTTATTTATAAATGGAACTTTGTGTGTGTGTGTGTGTCTGTGTGTGTGTGTCTGTGTGTGTTTGTGTGTGTGTGTCCGTTACCTATAGACTCCGAAACGGATGAACCAATTTTCTTGAAAATTTACACAGATGTACTATAAGCGTCTGCGAGTGTTCTTAGCTAGGTTTTGTATCGAGGTACCCCCGATAAATATCGAAAATTAATAATCGAAAAAATCGGGTTGTAGAAGAAGTGCTCCGATTTTAATTAAATTTGATACACTCATAGACAAAGACATGAGAAACGATATTCAGAAGTTTCAAGATTGCAGTTCTTACAATAGTGCAGAAAATCGATAATATATATATATATATATATATATATATATATATATATATATATATAAGGCAAGATGTTTGTGTGTCTGTTTATCTGCCTATATGTCAGTATTTTTTCAGCCCTTTTATTTTAGTTTTTGCTTCGGGTTTGGCTCTAAGTAGGTATAATTGTAGTTCTTAGTCTCAGCCATGATACCATTTATTCAGAGGACTTATTTAACCTTCAAATTTCAGTTTACGACGAAAAAAACTTATTTGATATCGATACCAGGAAATCAAAATTTGACTTACATCCATTCATTTTTCTTTCAGTCTACGGTTTCGTTTTAACTGGAAACAACTATTGCTTTTTAGTCTTTCGTGCCAAGGTCCAAAGAGTCTGAGCTCCAGGACCATGGATTAGTTTTAAAGTTTTCATTACACCCGAGCAACGTCGGTCTATACTGCTTGTACATGTATATTCATGAACGCGTAAACGTTTACATATGAATATAAGTATATGGTGATTTTCTAAGCGCTATTTAGAAGTAGCACGAGGCTGAAAGTATGAGACACCCGGTGAGGATCGAACTCACTACTCTATTGTAATGATTCTAGTAAGACAAGCTTGTTAACCGTTACACCACTTCGAGGTGTCCTATGAGTATAAGTTTATGCATACAAAGTCAAGCAATAATAAATAAAAATTTGATTATAAACCTAACTTCCTTCAATTAATACGCAAATGAACTTCGCTAATTTTATATCTCGTGTATAATGTGACCCTCTTAAAATTAGCTTCAAAATGAGGTCTTCAAAAGTCGCATGATACTGTACTTAAAAAGAAGATCCTGATTTTAAAGTCTTTAATACTGACTTTACAATTTTCGGAGTAATCAGTGCGGATCGAACATGTGAGCAATGATGAGGTTTTGGAAAGGATGGAATCGAAAAGAAAATTTATACTCAGCATCAGGAAAAGAACGCTGAAGTTCTTGGGATATGTGATGAGGAAGGAAGGTTTGGAGAATCTGATACTCACAGGTCAGATAGAAGGAAAGAGAGACAGGGGAAAGCAGCGGATAACATATATGAAGGGCCTGAGCAGGTGGATGGCAGAGCCGAGTTTGGGTAGGGTAACAGGAGAAAGCTTGCTAAGTTACCGGGTGGAGAGAGACGTGGGAGGCCATCATCGCCTCCGTCTTGTAGGTACTTGTTATATAGAAGAAGATGAAGTTCAGTAACCCGGAGCAAAGGCAACAAAACAAAGTTTTACAAAAAATGAAATAGTAAGGTAACAATTTTACAAGCATTTAAAATCCGATTAGGAGTTACTATTTGATTTTTTTTTGTTTTAGGCGGAATAGATGGGTTCAAATACAGTACATACACTAATTTCATACCTGGTGTATGAAGCGAATCCCTTAAAATTAGCTTCAAAATGGGGTTTCCAAAAGTCGCATGATTCGGTAATAACATCCAATACGTGCTTTTCCATTTAACTGTTACATAGGATGTGGAATTAACTGATACCAGGCAATTTAAAAACATCAAAATTTAGGAAAAAATATTGTTTGCCATCGCCTTGTCTATCTGTTGCGGCATTTACCCCCGACAGGTTGAAACGGCTTCTTACCTAGAAAAAGCATCAAGGGATTCCCCAACCGCATGTCTTACGAAGATTTCCCCGCGGTAGGTTGCCATTTCTAATGTGGTAGACTGGTTGCCATCCAAAGCTATAGAACCCAGTTTCTCCTGCTATTTACCAGCAGTTGTTTATTATCCACCCGGTTCTTGATAAGAACTGAGACAGTCGGAAAAATTTGAACAAAACAAGAGAGAAACATGAACTTTTGACATTTTATTCATAATTTTGAATTCGTATATACAACTCGTTCTAAAATTCTAAAATATAATAAAATATTATATATATATATATAATATAATTCTATGGTTATGTCAATTTTTCATTGCTACATGGAAATTTCTATGTTTCGAGATTAATTCTCATCATCAGGCAATGTTGGTGTGGTTGTGCAGACGATTTGCATTTAAATGACAAATACTTTCAGTTTACTGTGAATGTATGTGGGTGTTTTTTTTTTTTGTGTGTGTGTGTGTGTGTTCGGATAATCAGAATGGAGATTTACTTAGGGGTTTGACCTCGAGGAATTTACGTGCTAACCAACTTTTTTCATCCTTTTTTTTTAATTTCCTTGACCCTATTCCTCTCTTGTCTGCTTTCCTTCGAGTAAACCCCGAACTGCTATTTTTTCGCTGCATCTATCAATTTGCTGTAAAGTTTACTATCCTGATACAAAGGGGGGTGGGGGGAGAATTATATATAAAAAAAAGGACAACTAACTTATTCTATCTTTGGCTTTATTTTTATTTTCATTTCTATTTTTATCTAATTCATCGGTGGGCATGTTATTTAATTTAGGTTTTATACATTTTCTTATGTGAATAATTTACAATGTCTACATATGACATTAATTTCGTTGCGTTTATTTAATAAATTTTTATTTTTTAGGAATCTAATAATAAATAGTTTTTCATATAAGCAAAATGAACATGGTTCATTTAAGGACTTACATGTTTTAGCTTCTTTTAGGATTTTCCATTTTATTTTGGGTGTCTTTTTTGTTTCCTTTAGGTACCAATGATATCTCTATAGGGATGTTCTATTTCTGTATTTGCTATTATTAAATGAAGAGGTATGCTGGTAAATTCTCTGCTTTAGAGTGTTTTTAGTGCTCCCTATATAGACTTTTATATTGTTTGGGTTTTCCTTCGTCCATATTTCGCATTGATATATTATCGATTTCGTCAAACACCTATTTTCTAGCGGACAGTTTATGGGGTTTTTACAATTACATTTTTTCTCGTCTAAGTTATTATTTTCTGTTGTCTGGTTACTTTTACTAGTTTTGTTGAATTTTTTAAAAATATTATTATTGTGGTTTTTTATAATTTTTTCTAGATTATTCATACTGCTGTAACTTAATTTTATAGTGTTTCTATTAAAGATCTTACTAAGTGAATTTTTCTCCGTGAAGTGTTTCCTAATTAGCTCGAGGAATTTTCTTCCCAACCTACCATTAGTCATCTGGTTGTAAGGGGGCGTGTACCAGATGATTTTCCTATTCCTATTTTTTCTTCGAGGGTTGCTTTTCTTGTTTACATATTTAATATTTGGGTTTATGTATCCACTATTTTTCAATGCAGTTTTATAAAAATCGCTATGTTTATTGAACACTTCCTCATTAGCCGAGTTCCTACAAATTCTGTATTCTATTGATGAGGGTATATGCTTGATGATAGTCGGAGGGTGGTTAGATTTTGGGTGGATGTATAAAGGGTTTGTGTTTGGTTTTTTGTATGGTTGGTGTATATTTTTCTCTAGATCCAAAGTTACATCGAGGAAATCTACTTTTTTTTTATCTTAGCTTTAACTGTTACTTTTAAATTTAGATTTTTAAATTCCTTATGTATCAATTTTCTAACCCTTTCTATTTTGAAATTTGTGGTATTTCTTATTACTATAAGTCCGTCAACCCTATAAAGTCCATATATATATATATATCACACGAACTTGTTCATCATATTACAATTCTACAAACACCATAATAAAACAAATTCACAGGGGAGCTTAAAATTGGGTAACAAATCCATGAGACAAATTTATTTACATGAAATAATTTTATAAAATATATAAAATACAATGATCGCCCAGTTCACACTCCACCCACGTCTATTGAACAGGTGAAGAGGCTCATCCCTTGTTTCCTGTTTAGGATGTGGTTTCCGGTTTTTCTCTTTTCCAATCTTTTCACTCTTACGTAACCCCCTGCGCATCAGTGGCGTTTTCGCCTTGCTTGGGGTGATATGATTATATATATATATATATATATATATATATGTATATATATATATATATATATATATATATATATATATATCTGTCCTTCTATATGACAGTGAGTACTGGTCAATCTTCTCACAGATGAAGAAAAGACTCGAAGCAACAGAAATGTAGTTCTACAGAAGGGTGCTTAGGATACCATGGTCCGAGAATGTGAGCAAAGTCGAGGTTTTGAAATGGATGGAAACGAAAAGGAAACTTATACTTAACATCAGGAATAGACAGTTGTAATTTCTTGGACAAGTAATGAGGAAGAGGGTTTGGCAAATTTGATACTCACAAGACATACTTGATGGGCTTAAAGAAATGGATGACAGAGCAGAGTTTGGGAGAAATAACAGGACAAAATATATTAAAAACAACTGGAAACAGGAAGATGTGGAGAGTAATGATCGTCTACGTCCTGGAGTGACACGGCACATAAAAGATTATGTGATATATTCGTTCTATCTCTGAAGCATTTTCATTCAGTCCTTGGATTTTATGTATCCCCTTGATGTGAATGCCTTTTCTTCTTCTATGTGCCCTGTCCTTTCAGGACGTAGGCGGTCACGGCCTTTCACGTCTTCCTATCGTTTGTGGCTCCTAGCACGCTTTCTCCTGTTACACCACGCAACCCCCGTTCTGCCATCCACCTGCTCAGGCCAGTCAAGTACATTTCACGCTGTTTCCCCTGTCTCTATTTTCCTTCTATCTGGCCTGTTAGTATCAGGTTCTCCAAGCCCTCCTTCCTCATTGCATGTCCCAAAAACTTTAGCTGTCTCATCCTGATGCTCAGTATTAATTTCATTTTTGTTTCGATCCTTTCCAAAATCTCATCATTGCTCACATGCTCGATCCATGATATCCGCAGCATCCTTCTGTAGAACTACATTTCAGCTGCTTCATCTTTGATGATATTGTTCAGCATTCACTGCCATATTGAAATACAGACATAACATAGTAATCCAGTACTTTTGTCTTTGTTTTTAACGAAATTTTCCTATCTCGTAATACTTTACTCAGCTTCTGGAATGCGTCCCCAAGGAACGATGCTATTAATTTGCATAAACTTTTAATATACATTGTTAAAAAGCTCGATAGTCCTTTTCAACAACAAGTAAATATTCATTTATCACTAGGACTTTACTTTTAAGCAATATGGCAAATTCTATCCGTCAAACTCTCTCTTTTGAAAAAAAAAACTCATTATCGCTAATTATCAAGAAAAAAGTCAATTTCAGAAATTTCTGAAATTGTTCATAGGTCTAAAAGTGTCGTTCGTCGTGTAATTAGCAGGTATAAAACCGATAAAACGTTAGATGCAAAACCAAAAACCGGCAGATCTGCAAAAACATCGCAAAGAGAAGACCGAAGAATTGTTAGAATATCTACAAAAAACAGTTTCGAAACTGTTACATCAATTGTCCGTAAATGAAGAGACAGATAATAAGATCTCAAGGAAAACGGTTGCTCGCAGGTTGAAAAATGCAGGATTGCATGCCCGTATTCCAGCTTCGAAACCTCTCATTTCAAAGCGAAACCAACGGGCACGCCTGGAGTATGCGAAAGAACATGTTTGGATTGACGTACAATGGGATACAATGACAAGTCCAAGTTTACTATATTTGGTGCTGAGGGCAAAATTTACGTACGCCGTAGAACAGATGAAAGACTGTCTTTTCAATGTGTCAAGAAAACCGTTAAGTTTGGTGGCGGCAGGATCAACTATGGAAGTTATTGAAAGATGAATGGGAAGGAATTACTGCTGATTTTTGCAAGAAATTAATTAAATCATGTGGTCGGAGATGCAGAGAATACATTGAAAATAAGAGGAGGTTTAACAAATATTAAATTTTGTTGATATTTCGTTCACAATCAAGTATTGACAAGATCGTTCCTTAACTTTTGTCCAGTAGCTTATTTCCTTTCTTCCATTTAATCTTTATTTAAAAAAAAAAACTATTATTTAAATTTTTATAATTTTCTATAATATTTATGCATTACATCCTAATTTTAGTCGGTAAAAATTTAATTGCTAATCATGCATTACTTTTTAAGTAATACACATATTTATTTCTTTGCTGTTTCCGTTCCTTATATATATATATATATATATATATATATATATAATTTGTAGTTTCAGTGGGTTGATTTAAAATCAAACAGACATCAACGGCTCTAACACTCCCTACCACAACGCGTCTTTTATAAGCTTTTCCACTTTGCCTCATATATCCAAAGTGTTCCAGAATTAATATTTTGTTTCAGTGAAATCAGTCAATTTCTTAAAAACTCACTTTTTCTGTTCATCGTGTTTAATAAGTTTTATCGCCAAGAGATCAATAGATTAGCTGAATATAAAGAACTCACTCAACTAAGCAGTGCAGGAGATAACTCCGGAAATAATACAAAAATGTCTTTTGCAACGCTAAGGATAAATTTGAAAATGCCAAGAATACAATGTGGTTTCCCTGTGGCTCTTCTACAAATACTTTCACGGCTTCTGCTCCGAGCCACATTATTAGCAACTAGGCCCTACATTTTTAATGTGAAACCAATAAATTGTAAGCACGAATTCTACTACAGTAGCTTCTTTTCTCGCACTTCCCGCCTGTGGAATTCCCTTCTATTTACTTGCTTTTCCCGACAGCTACAATCTCCAAGAATTTAAATGTAAAGTCAATAGTCATCTCCTATCCCACTAACCTGCATCCTCTCTCTCTCTCTCTCATGCTTCTTTCTCCATCCACTCCACTCTCATCAGTATTCTCATCCTTTTCTCGGGGCGATATTATCATAAAAAACTGGGGTAGCTGGTAGTGTGTGTATATATATATATATATATATATAGAGAGAGAGAGAGAGAGAGAGAGAGAAAGAGAGAGAGAAAGATTAGCGAAGGCTCAGTTCATTCTCTTTACTACTACACTTTGCTATCTTTTATACAAGCTATTAATTGCTCTTTAACATTATATATGCTATTAAAATAGGATATACAAATTCCGACAAATATTTCCCTATTTAATTTTTAGATATAATGTAGCCTTGAACATATATATATATATATATATATATATATATATATATTCTTTGATACGAACAGTGGTTGCATAAAGGTCAGTGTTTCGAATATATATACATATATATGTCTATTATTGATTGCTTCTATCTATCTATCTATCTATCTATCTATCTATCTATCTATCTATCTATTCCCATTCTTTCTCTTTCGTCTTTATCGTATGGGTAGCGTTCTAATTTGCTACGACGCATTTGCCTGTTGAGTATCGTCCCTATGTATGTATGTATGTATGTATGTATGTATGTATGTATGTATCTATCTATCTAGCTAGCTAGCTAGCTAGCTATAGCTAAGGTCTATCTATCTATCTATCTATCTATCTATCTATCTATCTATCTCAGTCTTCTCATTATCTATCTATCTATCTATCTATCTATCTATCTATCTATCTATCTATCTATCTATCTATCTGTTGAATACAAAATAATTGATTTTTATTTTGCAATAAATAAATAAATGAAATAAAAAACCTTTTCTCTTTATTCACATATATACACGCACGCGCACAAACACACACGCGGGCTCACGCACACGCACACAAACACAAACACACACGCGGGCACACGCACACGCACACGCACACGCATACTCATACATATATGAAAAATGAAAACATTTATTTGTTATTTTTATTCATATTGTTTATTTACAGATATATTTGAATTATATTTGACTTTTTAGCACACACGTACACGCACATGCATATATATATATATATATATGTGTGTGTGTGTGTGTGTGTGTGTGTGTGTGTGTGTAATTGCAAAAGTAACCACACTGGGATTACAAAAAAGGAAAGAGCCGATGGCGTGCAGTCTCGTTGGGTTTTATTTTTGGTGGTATGAAGAAAAATACTGAATCTACCTACCACCCGTATCCCTGTTTGCTTGCCAGAAAGCGGGTATGTGATCGTGATAGTGCAGAAAAAAAGGGGGAAAATGGAATAAAGAAAAGACACGAACGTTGATAAAGGCATGCTCGCAAGTACGAAATGTCATTTTTACGTGCGCTGAATAAATGGTAGCACGTGCTTACGATCCGTCGTTTACTCTAAGCGCCCTGTCGAGAAGTGGTGCGTTGCAAATCAATTTTACCGACCAGTGCAACTGTAGTGAAGCCACGTAAACACTGCTACTGTGTACTATTTATAGGAGAAAAATTAAGCTAGCTAGCATCACAGACTACTCTAAATAGTCCAATCCTATCTGGGCTCCCAATTCTTGTGGTCTTGAGCTTTATTTAATAGATGTCAATTTATGTAGAATGTATTCAGCGTGGGCATAGTCATAATATATAGCCAGATATTTCCCAATGTCAATAGCTAGGCTTGTGAAGATCCTGAGGTCAATGTAGGTGTCTCCTAAGGCCAACTCCTTGACCCTACACTCTTTCTGGTCTAGTCTGGTTTGTTTTACGGCATATTAACCCATTGGGGCATTTAATGTCGAAATTTATTTTTTGGGGGGGCATTAGTAATTTTTCTTACAAAAATGTATAATTGGTATTTCTTTTCCCAAATATGTGTTACTGATAATTTTTTATTTTCCAAGGAATATATTGAAGGCATTTTTGGTAATTTTTATTACTATAAAAATGTATTGCTTGTATCTTTGTTATATATTTTTTTTCTACTTTCATAGTGTTTTTAGCCTAATTTCACTAAAGCTGAGACCCTAATAAGTGCCACCGACTTTAGTCAGGGTGGACTGCGAAACAACAGCAATTAAGAGCTGGTTCCACCCTCTTCCAAAGCCCCTGATCAGAGGCCTTGCTGCGGGATGTAATTTTTCGTCATATTTAGGACGATTTTTCGTCATGCCTCAGAACATTATCAAGCCTGGTCAGTACTTAGATGGGTGACCGCTTGGGGATACCAGGTGCTGTAAGCGTTTAGTGGCGGATGTGCGTTGTGGTGCAGTGGATATCGGCTCGAAAAGAGAAATCGGTGAGCCGAGTTCGAATTCCAGTTGAATACCCTGCATTCACTTAAGCACTGGTACCCTTGGGAAAGGTATTAATCCGTCCCTTCCCTCCAGTTATGGGTTAAATAACAGGGTAGGACATGGGGACTCAGCCCTTAAAAACAAATCCCAATGAATCTTGATGCTCGAAAACTTACATAAAAACAACAATACATAAGCAAATTGTTGAAAGAAAAAGGTATTACCAGCAATAAATAAATAAAATTTAGTTGGCAATAAATGACCTGCCGAGGTTGATATGCCATAAAAATAAAACAACCAACCAACATTATCATATCATTAGTAGGCTTATGGCCACATCACGTTGAATCACCGGTTCCCGTACGATAACCGAAGTTAAGCAATGTCGGGTCTGGTCAGTACCTAGATGGGTGATCGCTTGGGAATACCAGGTACTGAAAATTTAGATAGTAGGGTGGTGTAACGGAATTGTTAATTGGAGAACCGAGTTCCAATTTATGTCGGGTTGATTATATTCACTTCAGTACAAATAACCTTGGGAATTTTTTTTTTTAATCATATCACCCCGAGCAAGGCAGTAATGCCACTGATGCGCAGGGGGCTACGTAAGAGTGAAAAAATTGGAAAAGAGAAAGCCGGAAACCACATCCTAAACAGGGAACAAGGGATGAGCCTCTTCACCTGTTCAATGTTACATCGAATTAGTTAAGACTAGTACCATTAAAGCATTATCAGCCCCAGAAATAAATTCGTACGATCTAAAAAAATACTTTTTCGTTATAATAAACGTGCAAAGGGCTAATAAACCGTGGAAAACGAATCAGTCAATCAATCAAGACTATTAATATGCCTCCTAGATCCTTTTGCCATCATGTTCATCGTGTTCACCAGGGCTATATCCTTGTTCTTACTTTGATTTTAATTTTCATCAGCGATCTTCATCAGCACCAGCTCTTGACTTGGTATCTATGCTGATGACACAACCAGTTACTATCCGTTTTAATGCAAAGTCTGATCGGTCCGATATGGTCAAATTGGCAGTTGATACCAAAAAACGACTTTCAGTTTGTTGTTAACCGGGGCAAAGGATGGCTTGTCAATTTTACCCGCACCAAGACTAAACTGCTCTTCATTCATTCAGCCTTTTATCTGCATGGTTGATGCTAACCTTCAGAAGAGTAACTCGTTGACCTTTCTCGAACTTTCTCGGCTGACATGAGGTGGAAAGACTATATTGTATCTAATGCTAGGTCAGCTGCTAAGAAAATTGGTTCACTGTGTCGTGCCACACAATTTTACTCTCCAGAATCTATCTTACATATCTATAAGTTTACCATTCGTCCATGCTTAGATTTTTACTACTACATATGCTCTGGTGCTCCAGCTATATATCTAAACAACTTCCATAAAATCGAAAGATGCAGCAATATTATCGGCTCTGTACTGGCATCTTGGATTGAGTAATTTTTTTACCACTGTAAAGTTTCCTCCCTTTTCCATTTCTATAAATACTTTCATGGCAACTGTTCGGGGGAGCTATTCACCATGGTCTCTAGATTTTCCCTTTTAAATTTAAGCGTAGTATGTGCGTTGTGGTGCAGTGGATATCGACACGGAACGAGAAATCAGAAAGCCGAGTTCGAATTCCAGTTAAATTCCTTGCATTCACCTACGCACAAATACCCTTGGGAAAAGTATTAATCCGTATCTTCCCTCCAGTTATGGGTTAAATAAAAGGTCAGATGAGTTTTATAGCCTTGGCTGGCAACCAGTCTACTGCAGAAAGCAATGGCAACCTACTGAGGGATAATCTTCTGCCCAGTCAGTCATGTCTCTTGTTGGGGCGCTCTCCACCTTTTTCTACAGTAATGGACTGTTCTAAGCACTACATATAGTAGTAGTGATGATACCTCGAGGAGTACCTCGGAAGTCAGTCGAGGAAGTAAGCCGAGTGAAAAAGTCAGTCGGTTATTTCCGGTATTGGACCGGAAGTGTTCTATTTGTCAACTCTTACGTCTCACGACAATACGTTCTACTAAACACTTGTTCTGTATTCGCTAACCGCATCTTTTGTAAATACTTTTCTTCCTGGTAATACACCTACTTTATACTATTACGTTGTTTGTATTTATTTCACAATATTTCTGTACATGCAACATAACATCTCTTTTGAGACATGATCGCCCAAAGCGTGTATCACGTATGGCACCTAACTAACTAACTAACTAGACTAGAGACGAGGTTTCACTAATTTGCAGCTTCATTAGTTAGATGTAAACTTAAGTTTTATAGTTTCTTTACTCGCACTTCTCCCTTGTGGAGCTCCCTTCCAGCTCTATGCTTTCTAGCTAACTTTAATCCTCAAAAAATCCGATGCAATGTCACTCGCTATCTACTGTCTCCCTGATTACTTTTCTTTTGTTCTCATCATTTCTGCTTTCTAATTCTTCCACTCCTAGTAACCACTTGTGTCTGAGTGGTTTTATTGCCTTACTTGAGGTGAACTCAATTGAAAAGAGAAGTAGCTAGATGATTCCACAGTTTATCAGTGCACCACTAAAATATAGACAACCATCTGATAATATCTGGCAGCTAATCATTCTCTGATCAACCTCTAGTAGATCATTAGGGAAAAAAACTTACTTATAACTTTAAAAATGCTTTAAAAATCAAGCCAGTAACGTCCCACCATTATCAGTCTCACCCTAAATCTACCCCCAGTCATGGTGAACAGTTTTGTTTT
Source organism: Ascarosepion bandense (assembly GCA_037127315.1). Taxonomy (NCBI): domain Eukaryota; kingdom Metazoa; phylum Mollusca; class Cephalopoda; order Sepiida; family Sepiidae; genus Ascarosepion; species Ascarosepion bandense. The sequence continues at coordinate 2,139,014 of JBBBDQ010001495.1, forward strand.
GAACGTTTATTGGAACTCTTCCCCACAGAACTCAAGTGAAACACATGTATCCAATCCATCTCTAAGGATGGTGGAAAAAATGATCCGCTCGTTATATCGCTGTAGAAAATACCTAACTCATATTTCTACGCTCTAAATTTATAAAAGTCAGAACAAACCAAACAGGGAATCATATCTGGGTTTGAGCTGCCTTCATTCTAATCCTCATTTTCGAATTTTAACAGAATTTCAAAAATCGACTCGGCGGCTTTGTGGATCATTTTTTTCATGCATTACAACTACTTTCCTATTGGCGAAACTTCGCAATTCTATCGTTTCTCTATTTGCTTATTTCCACGGGAAAAAAATCAGACGCGCTGCATTTCTTAGTTCTATCCTTTCAGACATTCACAGCCTAACCCCTGCCATAACTAATCAACATTATTCCCGCCCTATTCCAATGGTAAAAAGAAAATTTAATTCCGCCGTCTTCTAGCCAAAGACCATTGCTTTATGGAACAACTTCTTCATAAGATGCTTCACCCCCGTTCATTATAGTCTTAACTTACTTAATCTAGGGGCAAACAATATCTATCCTACATATCCTCATAATTTTCAAATCTTAATCCGTCTCTTAAGTTTTGTAAAAACTCATTCAGTAGTCCTCTACCTTACGAGGATCATGGGTCTTGTATTGATGAACAATAATATAAAAAAATAGTGAGACAATGATGAATATTGTCATAATCACAATTATAGTATAATCAATGGATCAGGTTCCGTACACGAATATAAATGTGTGCTTCTGGGAGCATAGAGTTGAGTCTGTCATTAATACTAAGTCAAAAGTATAAATAAAAATATGTTAAATATGCACTAAAAGAATTACAGAAGATGATGTTAAATATGCACTAAAAAAAACACACAATTGGAAATTCCCAGGCATAGATAAAATTCCTAACTTTTGGCTATATTATTTAAGCGCATCACATAAAAAACTAGCCAAAGAACTTCAAGAAATGGTTGACGACCCCACTAAAATTCCTGCATGGTTGACAAAAGGAATTACATTTCTTCTACCCAAGAATGGTGACACAAAAAATCCGAAAAACTACAGACCAATTACATGTCTTCCGACAACATATAAACTATTAACATCTATTTTAACAAAACAGACATATTTATTCTTAGAAAGAAATGACATGTTACCGCTTGAACAAAAAGGGTGCAAACGTGGCTGTTATGGTTGTAAAGACCAATTGCTGATTAACAAAATGATCCTGGAAAACTGCTACAGTACAAAGAAAAATCTTAGTACAGCCTGGATAGACTATCGAAAGGCATTCGATAGTGTGCCACATGACTGGATTTTAAAGTCTTTAAATATATACAAGATATCGCCTGTCATCATCAATTTCATCAAACAGTGCATGTCTATATGGAAAACAACCCTTTACCTCAATCATATAAATGGAACCTATAAGTCTGATGAAATAAACATCAAAAGAGGTATATTTCAAGGTGATTCTTTATCTCCCTTACTATTCTGCATATCATTAATAGCACTAACCAGTCAACTTAATAAGACAGAATGTGGTTATAAAATAGGCCAAAAGAAAATAAGCCATCTATTTTACATGGATGACTTAAAGTTATATGCTAAGAATGATAATGAGCTGGAAGGTCTTCTGCAAACTGTAAAATGCTTCAGCGAAGACATTGGAATGAAATTTAATTTGAATAAATGTGCTAAAGCTACAGTTTTACGTGGATCAATACAAGAAACATCCTCAATTAGCCTAGACACTGCTGTAACAATAAAAGAATTGAAACCAGAAGAAGCTTATAAATACCTAGATGTAAATGAGAGCGAAAACATTCACCATAAAAAAATGAAAGAAATAGTGCGTAAAGAGTACTATAGAAGGCTACGAATGATATTAAAAACTGAATTAAATTCACAGAACAGAGTTATGGCCATTAATAGCCTTGCAATCCCAGTTGTCCAATATAGCTTTAACATCTTAAACTAGACTCTAAACGACATCAGGCGAATGGATGCTAAAACAAGAAAGCTTCTTTCTAAGCATAAGATGCATCATCCAAAGGCTGATGTAGACCGTCTATACATAACCCGTAAAGAAGGTGGAAGAGGTCTTATTCAGCTGGAATTGTCATACAAGACAACAGCTATTGGCTTACTAACATACATAGAAACAACAAAGGATTGGATGATACAATTAGTAAGGCAACATGAAGAAAGAAAGAAAAAATATTCAATAATAAAAGAAGGCAGTGAATACAAACAAGATTTACAGTTAGTAGGTTCTGTAGAAAAGCAAAACAGAAGCCAAGAACCAACTATTGCGGCAAAAAATATCAAAATGAAAGCCAAAGATAAAGCTCTTGAAAAGATGAAACAGCGCTGGCAAGACAAACCTCTGCATGGCCAATATCCAGTACGTGCCAATAAATCCAATGTTGACAAAGTTAATACTCATCGATGGTTACGTGCATCTGGATTAAAGTCTGAAACTGAAGGCTTTATTCTTGCAGCACAAGACCAAAGTCTTTTCACTAGAAACTTTCAGGCAAATATTATGCATAATAATATGGATCCAAAATGCAGGTTTTGTGATAAACACCAAGAAACAATAGACCACCTAATCTCATGCTGTTCTGTGCTTGCCCCAAATGAATATAAAAATCGCCACGATAGAGTTGGGCAATATTTACATTGGGCAATGTGCAAACATTATGGAAAAGCTGTAAAAAAACACTGGTATGAACATCACCCAGCACCGGTTACAGAAATACAAGATGTAACCATTCTATGGGATTACACCATCTACACAGACAGAAAAATTGAAGCAAACAGGCCAGACATTATTGTTAAAAACCAGAAGGAGAAAACTTGTCTATTAATTGATATGGCTTGTCCAGCGGATTGTAACATAGCAATCAAGGAATTTGAAAAACTGTCAAAACATAAAGACCTGGAAATTGAAATAGAAAAAATGTGGAAATTGAAAACAAGAGTTGTGCCAGTGATAGTAGGTGCACTTGGAATGATAAAAAATGGAACAAAACAACACATTGAAAGAATCCCTGGAAACCCCAGCTTAAGAGATATACAAAAAATTGTCTTATTAAGTACAGCCCACACACTAAGGAAAACTTTATCTATGTAATGCTGGGGATGATAGGGAAAATAGAAAAACATGAAATGGAGCCATAAAAACACGCCACTACCTGCCTTAGGTCTCCCCGCAGACTTGGTTGGTAGTGAGACCAAAGCAGAAATCGAAATATGATGAAAAATGACATAATAATAATAATTCTATGGGATTACACCATCTACACAGACAGAAAAATTGAAGCGAATACGCCGGACATTATTGTTAAACACCAGAAAGAAAAAACTTGCCTATTAATTGATATGGCTTGTCCAGCGGATTGTAACATAGCAACCAAGGAATTCGAAAAACTGTCAAAATAAAAAACTTGGATATTGAAATAGAAAAAATGTGGAAATTGAAAACAAGAGTTGTGCCAGTGATAGTAGGTGCACTTGGAATGATAAAAAATGGAACAAAACAACACATTGAAAGAATCCCTGGAAATCCCAACTTAGGAGAATTATAAAAAATTGCCTTGTTAAGTACAGCCCACACACTAAGGAGAACTTTGTCTATGTAACGCTAGGGATGATAGGGGAGAAATTAAAAAACATGAAATGGAGCCATAACAACACGCCACGACCTGCCTTAGGTCTCCCCGCAGACTTGGTTGGCAGTGCGACCATAGCAGAAATCGAAATATGATGAAAAATGACATAGTAATAATAATATATAAGAAACATGATTCAGTAATAAGGGAAGCCAACAAATTAAAAAAAAGGAACTTCAAGTGGGTGAAGAAGTGCAAATAAATCGTATGCAGCGGCAAAGCACCTAAAAAAAACCCCAAAAAACGCAAAAAATAAATGCAATGTACCAAATGCCAAAAAATGATGACAAGATAAGCCTCTTCGTAGTCAATACTCTGCCCCTACAAACATGCTGATGTAGACAAACCCCGTACGAATCTGTAGTTACGTAGTGCAGTGTTAAAAGCTGAAAAAGGAAGGTTACTTACTGAACAGCACCAACAGCTAACTAGAAATTGCCAAGCATACATACTAAAAAATTAGGTTAACCCGAAATGCAGATTCTGTGATAAATATCTGGAAACAATTGACCACATTCTAATTACATGGATAATTAGAAATACTCGTGAAAAATTCACGGTTTTTTTTTTAAATTTAAATTTTCAGATTAGATTTAGGGTTTTCAGTATTAGATTCAGGGTTAGGGTTTTTGGTAGTTCATGCCTTATAGTAATACAAAATAATAACATAATAATAATAATAATAATAATAATAATAATGATGATGATGATGATGTGGATCCAAAATGCAGGTTCTGTGATGAACACCAAGAAACAATAGACCATCTAATCCCAGGCTGTTCTGTACTTGCCTCAAATGAATATAAAAATCGCCACGATAGAGTGGGGCAGTATTTACATTGGACAATGTGCAAACACTATGGAAAATCTGTAAACAAACACGGGTATGAACATCACCCAGCTCCGGTTACAGAAATAGAAGATGTCACCATTCTATGGGATTACACCATCTACACAGACAGAAAGATTGAAGCAAATAGGCCGGACATTATTGTTAACAACCAGAAAGAAAAACTTGCCTATTAATTGATATGGCTTGTCCAGCGGATTATAACATAGCAACCAAGGAATTTGAAAAACTGTCAAAATATAAAGACGTGGAAATTGAAATAGAAAAAATGTGGAAATTGAAAACAAGAATCGTGCCAGTGATAGTAGGTGTACTTGGAATGATAAAAAATGGACAAAACAAAACATTGAAAGAATCCCTGGAAACTCCAGCTCAAGAGATATACAAAAAATTGTCTTGTTAAGTACAGTCCACGCACTAAGGAGAACTTTGTCTATTTAACGATAGGGATGATAGGGGAGATAGAAAAAAACATGAAATGGAGCCATAACGACGCACCACGACCTGCCTTAGGTCTTCCCGGAGACTTGGTAGGTAGTGCGACCATAGCAGAAATAGAAATATGATGAAGAATGACAACATAATAATAATAATAATAATAATAATAATAAGATGATGATGATGATAATGATGATGATGATATGTGTCAATGAACCCGAAATTAATAAGAAATTTTATTCATTTAAAAAAGAAGCCAACAAATTCAAAATAAAATTTCAAAAGGATGAAGTAGAGCAGCGGCAAAAACAAATTGCGATGGACTAAAAGGAGAAATGGTGGCAAGATAAGCCTCTTTGGGGACAAACAAATCGATGTAGACAAACCCCGTAGCCATCAATGGTTACGTAGTGCAGGATTGTAAGCTGAAACTGAAGGTTTTACTCTTGCTGTACAGGACCAATTCTTGATAACTACAAGAAGACATACTGAAAAATCCTGTTAACCCAAAATGCAGATTCTGTGATAAATATCCGGAAACAATTCACCAAATTGTATCACGTTATATCGGGTAGGCTAACCCGATATAACGTGATACTGAATATAAAACCCGACATGATAAAGTTGCTAATACCTGCACTTGAAAATATGCAGTTTTTACGGGAAGGAAACTTCAAGAAACTGGTATGAACATCGCCCAAGCCCAGTTAAAAAGACAGAAAATGTAACAATTTTATCTGATTTTTACAACACCAAGAGCCAGAACAATCCAAGCTAATCAACCAGACATCAAAGACCATAAAAACAGAATGTGTATTCTTATTGGCATAGCAATTCCTACAGATGGTAATGTATCTTTTCTCGCACCTCCCGCTTCTGGAACTCCCTTCCGTTTGCTTGCATCCCTGATAACTACAATCTCTAAAAAATTTAAATGAAATGTCAACTGATATCTTCTATCTTCTTGAATGACGTTCATCTTTTATCCTTTCTTCAATACTCCTTGTAACCAGTATTTTCTCTCACTGTAACACCCCTGGTCAGTACTTAGATGGGTGACCGCTTGGGAATACCAGGTGCTACAAGCGTATAGTGACGTATGTGCATTGTGGTGCAGATGATATCGGCTCGGAAAGAGAAATCGGTGAGCCGAGTTCGAATTCCAGTTGAATTCACTTAAGCACTGGTACACTTGGGAAAGGTATTAATCTGTTCCTTCCCTCCAGTTATGGGTCAAATAATAAGGGTAGGACTTGGGGACCATGCCCTTAAAAACAAATCCCAATGAATCTTGAAAAACAAAAACACTAAAACAAATAAACTAAATAAAACAAATCAAAAACGAATTTTAGCATTAAGTGACCTAACGAAGGTTGATATGCTGGTTAAATGAACCAACCAACAACAACAAATAATAATAATAATAATAATAATAATAAAGGCGAAGCTCCTACGTCGGCGCAAACTATTCTGCTATTCGAGTATTCTTAGAAGATGAGCATATAGAAAATATTGTTATTGCTCTTTCCTCGGGTCACAGAACTAAACCACAAAATAGCCAGAAAACGACATAAAAAAAGCGAAACCTAGCAATGATAAAATTAGAAGACGGCTATATTTTGGATATATTGTAAAGCTTTCACCTGAAACCTGTTATTCTATAACGCACGGAAATAATCATGTTATATTTAAAAGATCAACGCACTTGTCAGTTCCTTGTCGCGTCCTCCGGGATATTTGACGCATCAAACTCTCTTCTACGAAGTCATTTTTCAGTTTATCCAAAACTTTTGAAAACTTCAGCGATCTTAAAATAAACTTAACATAATTAAAATAAAATAATCTGCCTCGTAGCTGAAAGAGTTTCATATTTCTTATCGGGTGTCAAAGAACGCTGTTCCAACGCAATAAGATTAGTTTGGTTTTTGTTTTACGGAATATCAACTTCAATAGGTTATTTAATGCCGACAAGATTAGCATAGACGTATAGATTGAATATGTATTCTTTGATTTAGCTTTGTTTGGTTTTATTTTGTTTTACAATTTATACAAACGTCAATGGGTTATTTACTATGTTTTCCTTCAAATATGTATTGCTGATAATATATTTTCCTTCAAAAATGTATTGCTGGCAAAATTTTCTTTTTTAAAAGATGTATGGCTGGTCATACTTTTTTCTTTTAAAAATGTACTGCTGGTAAAAAAATTTTCTTAAAAAATGTTGGTTGTTATGGCATATCAACCTCGGTGGGTCATTTATTGCCAACTAAACTTTATTTTTTTTATTGCTGGTAATAACTTTTTCTTTCAACAATTTATTGTTGTTTTGTGTCTAGTAATACATTTTTCTTTTCGAGTATCAAGTTTCATTGGGATTTGGTTTTAAGGGCAGGTACCCAAGTCCTACCCTTATTATTTAACCCATAACTGGAGGGAAGGGACGAATTAATACCTTTCCCAAGGGTACCAGTGCTTAAGTGAATTCAACTGGAATTCGAACTCGGCTCACCGATTTCTCTTTCCGAGCCGATATCATCTGCACCACAATGCACATACGTCACTATACGCTTGCAGCACCTGGTATTCCCAAGCGATCACCCATCTAAGTACTGACCAGGCTCAACGTTGCTTAACTTCGGTGATCGAGCGAGAACCGGTGTATTCAACGTGATAGGTCGTAAGCCTCTTAACATGTATTTCTGGTAATATTTTGTCCGTCAAAATGTCTTACTGGAAATATTTTTTCTTAAAAATGTATTTCTGGAATTTTCATTACAAAAGTGTATTTTTATACTTTCATAGAGCTTTGACCTCAGTTTGGGGGGGGTTAACTATTTGCCCATAGCTTTGATCGTTACAGGTGCTACCACCACAGGTCAGAGTGTACCTGGGAATAACAGCAATTAAGAGATGGTTTACGCTCCTTAGAACTTCTAAATCAGAAACCTTGCTGCCTGACGCAGTTTATTGTCATACCCAGGACGCCTCATTATTGTGGCAGGGGGTACTCTTCTGCTGAGACGCAGTCAGCGTATTCGGAAATCTCAGTCGACAGCTCGAGCAAGAAAGAAAACAGTATTTTAAATGTTGATTTTATAAGCTGTGTTGATTTAAATTGTACTAACAGTCTGGTCGCTCCATTAAAAAAATTATTCATGGAATGTACGAAGTTTATCTAAAGAATTATCGAAAGGTTTGTTTGTTTTTTTTTTTTTTAATCATATCACCCTGAGCAAGGCGGTGACGCCAATGATGTGCAGGGGGCTACGTAAGAGTGAAAAGATTGGAAAAAAGAAAGCCGGAAACTACATCCTGAACAGGGAACAAGGTATGAGCCTCTACACCTGTACAATAGACGTGGGTGGAGTGTGAACCGGGCGATAGTTTAGTCTATCTAGTTTTGTAGCTGGAATAGTCATGCATTTCTATCTAATGGTATAAGTCGGTTGACTTTGTGGGTGTTGAAAAAAAAAGATCAAGTGGTTATTTTAACAAAGGAACATAATTAGAAACGAGAAGCCATATTTATATATGTACATACATACATACAAACACATACACACACGCACACACACACATCTATCTATCTATCTATCTATCTATCTATCTCTCTCTCTCTCTCTCTCTCTATATATATATATATATATATATATATATATATATGCCAGCTTTCCCCAAGTAACCAATAAGGCCTCTCCCTGCAAATGTTCAAATATGAATGAGTATTTCCTCCCTCGTTAGAATTATACCGGAGCCTTTTCCCAAGCGTCATGGAACATCCTTCGCTTTTCCTGAAATTCCACCTGAACATTTTTCTCTTTAGTCACCTGATCAAACTTGTCTTCTTCCAGCTTTGTGTAAGTGCCTCTAATCGTTACTGCTTGAGGGGCGTGGTCTAGCCCAACCGGCCAAATTTTAATTATCACTCCAGTGTTCACTCTTATCGTGCATTTCTGCCTGGTCGTTTTCACACCCGGGATTTATCATTTCAACGCTTTTGCCAACAAGTGACAAAAAAGGAGTGCAATCTCTATATTTGAGACGTTTTACTGCATTTCGGCAGACGAAAAATTTAGTTAATATTATTTTCTATTTCTCTTTTGGAAGACTGTCTGTTTTTAAAAGTCAGCTTTCATCAATTGATAACATTTTGCGCCCAGTAGCCGCTCTATATACAATGGTCGTAAAAATATTATCTACACCAGCCACTCGTTTTCAATGGTCGTAATAATATTATCAGTTCTTTCTTAGGAGGTCCTTAAAATATGGTATCACTTAATATTAATCTTGACTAAAACCAGATGATCCTTTTGTTTTAATTTTGCTCTCTTTTTCTCTCTGACAGACAAAAAACCCTAAGTATTTCTTTTGTTTTACTCCGTCTGGTCATCAGTATATCTTCAGTCTATCGAAAATTAGTATTTTTCTGCCTTATAGTTTTCTTCCATTTACAAGCGGCTGTGAAATAATGCCACACCTTAACTGAGCAGAGTCATGCCGAATTTGAAGCTTCGTGAAGACACTGTTATGATGTCTTTATTCGTCAGGGGTAAATTTTCAGTCTGCCGTTGAATCCAGTTCTTTTTTCTTATTTATATAAATCTTAGTGTAAGTTGATAGGTTGGTATTTAAGTGGTCTACAGATGGCTAATTGTTTACACACCAAAATATCAAATTACGCTAAGCTTCATATAAATAAGAAAAAATAAAAAAACTGGGACTTAGCAGCAGTTGGAAAATTTAGCCCTGACGAGTGAAGATATCATAATGGTTCTTTTAGGAAACTTCAAAGTCGACATCAATTTACTCAGTTAAGGGACAAACTTCTCTGTAGTTATCTTATTAGCGTTCTGTTTCTATCCTGATATTGAGCACTTTACAACAAAAAACATGTTTGCCAAAGTATACATTTATCAGTAAACCAGTGAAATAACAATTCTGGCACTAAGCATTATCACAACTCAATACTATCTATCTATCTATCTATCTATCTATCTATCTATCTATCTATCTATGTGTGTGTGTGTGTGTGCGCGAGCGTGCGTGCATGTGTGTGTGTGAGTGTGTGCGTGTAAAATAGTGCATAGAATCCCGACAAAGATTTTAAGAAACTTGACAAATGGTAAAACGTTTCGTTGAAACTAGAGTTGATTACGCGCTTCATCTTTCTCAGTTTAATCAAATCCAAAAATGAAAGAAAGAAATGTGTGTATCTCTATTTGTGTGTGCGCTTAAATAATAAATTATTATTATTTTTTCTCCATAAGCTGGCGTTTCTTGTAAATAAAGAAGAAAGGAAATGAGTGACCTAAAATAAAAAACAAAAAAACAAAAAACAAAAAAAGAACGTTAATATTTATTTTGTATCATTTCTTTCTAATTACTAGTTCATGATGAAAGTTGTTAATATATTTTCCCAGTTTTTCTGTATCGAATTAAAGGTAAATCCTCGTTTCATTTTCAGAAAGACTTGAAAGCAAAAACTTCTTATGGCTTTTTCTGAAATGGAACGAAGCCAAATCCTCATAGAATCCTCAAGAATGGGTTGAAAGTAAACGATTTATATGTTCTTGGTGGAACCATGTGTTTTTCGTGTCGACAATATATATTTTTAAAATAAGATATACAATCCTGACAAATGGAAAAACATCAGAAAAAATTAATTAAATCTTCCTAGTCCATCGCATTTAATAAAAGATGTTTCAAATAAATGCTACTGCCAATATATATATATATATATATATTTATAAGCGTTTCACCCCGAGCAAGGCATGTCACTGCCACTACTGTGCAGGGGGCTACGTAGAGTGGAGAAAGGCTGATTAAATATAGGAAATGTCAGAGGGTGGGTGATAGGCGGGTAAGGATACCGAGAATGAGGGTTGGGTAGATGAGAGTGTTGTAAGAATAGTTGGGAGTTAGTGTGATAGGAGGTGTCTATTGACCCTACATTTAAACACCTGGAGATTGTAACTGTCGGGAAACCAGACTTGTGGAAGGGAGTTCCACAGGCGGGAAGAAAAGAAGCTGTTGGAGTAGAATTTACGGTTACATCTTATTATTGTAACTAATTTGTTGAACTCGTAGGTTTATTAACCTGTTGTTCATGCATTTACTTTTATAAAGAGTGCTCGATACAAATGTAGAGCGTTATACTGTAATGGTTGTTACAATGTTTTTAAATTCATAGTATCACTACACAAAAAATTTCTCATGTTTCGAAGCCAACCCATTAAGTTTCGGCTTCAACCTCAGGTGATTTTTTAAAAAAAAAATGAGAATTAGTTGAAAAGTCCGTTTATTTGTGTTGGATTTGTTATTTTTTGGTGTTGGAGGGGTTGGTCTGTATTTTGAGTTCCGTTGACCTTTTTCTGGTCTTAGGGTCAAGTGTTTGTTTTTGGCAGAGTTCATGATAGGTTAATCTATTAATCTTGAAAGAGCTGGTGGTGCTGGCGCCTAGCTTGTTTGGTTTAGGGGTTTGTAGGTGTTGTTTTGTTTTAGGGTTGGTTCCTCCTTAATTTAATGTATGTTATTTTGTATTAGGGTGTGTGCTTTTTCTTGTTTTTATTTTTATTTTTTTGTTTTTTATAAAATATATCTTTTACAAAATATATTTTTCATAAAAAAGTATAGGGGTTGGTAGGTGCTGTTTTGTTTTAGGGTTGGTTTCTCCTTAATTTAATGTATATGTTATTTTGTATTGGGGTGTGTGCTTTTTTCTGTTTTTTTTAATTTTTTTGTTTTTTATAAAAAATATTCTTTACAAAATATATCTTTCATAAAAATATTTTATAATATTCCATAATATTAAGCTATTTTATAATATAAAATATAACATTTCATAATATTTAAGAAATATATTTCTTTTATAAAATCTATCCTTTATACCACATATTTTATAAATATAAAATATATTTTTTTATTTATTTATCTACTATTCTGTTGCAACTGCATTATTTTTTGTTGGTATTGTGTAGGGTTTGTTCTCTTTTGGGGGGGTTCTGGTTGGTTTTTTTTTTGTTTACTTAAATTTTAGCGAGAAATATTTGCGATGTTTGCATATTACTACTAATATATATATATATATATATATATATATATATATATATATATATATATTAATATATATATTAATATTAATTATAGTTATAATACAAATATCGACAAAACTAATTTAGTGAAGATTATCAATAATTAAACTACAAATAGGATCGTCTTGAAACCCACAGGGATCGAACCCCGAGGGAAAAGAAGGGGAAGAAAAAAAGAAACAAACGAATTACCTGAACAAAAAGTCAAGTATTCGTAAGAAAGAAAAAAAAACCCAATTTTTTTTATTTAAGTTTATCTAATTAAAAATATTTTTAGGTATAGACGAGCTAAATAACAATTACAGAAAATTCTATAAATATATATATATATATATATATATATATATATATATATATGCTAACAAAGGCAAAAAGGGGGTTTAGCAAAGTAATCCATATTTTATAAAGATAGACAATTAAAGGAGATTGGGAGAGGAAGGCAGAGGGGTTAAATTACTTTTAAAGTGTAGTGATACTATGCATTTATAAACCATTGTAACAACCAACACAATATATATATATATATATATATATATATATATATATATATATATTGTAATGATAGTTACAATATATATATATATATATATACATACTTCTACATCGATACCTAAGTTTTAAAATACATTTTTAAGAAAAAAAACTTATTTCCTGAAGCTTCTATTTTAGATTACAAGCTAATATGTTAAATGTATTATTTCCAACAAGTAAAATACTTAGTTGGATTTAAAAAATAATTTAAATAACCTGAGAGGACATTTTAATTTGAACTCGCTGATAATCGGTGATTTTACACCATTTTTAACTATCTGTCAGCAGAATGTAATTCTTTTTATCAAGAAATCTTTCAAAAAATTTACTTTTCTGGTAGTTTATTTGAGGAATATTAGTTGATGTAAAGTTTGATTAATCTGATTTGAAAGAAATATTGATTAGTTTGAGTTTAAAATACGGCGGAAATGCATCTTTTTAACATGGATGTAAGTGTTTGTTTAAAGTGTTGACAGCTTGACATTTTCTAATGTGAAAATATCTGTAAAAATGACTTGAGGAAGATTGCATGTGCGTCTTTTTATATAATTATTAACTTCTCAGTAATCATAAATATTTTTAATATAATTTTCGTAATCTCCGTTTAATGAATTTTAGATATTTTGGCTTAAGATATACTAGAGTTATCGTCCATTTACGGTATTCTGATAATGCCGTATATGGACGTCCGAATTTACAAAAATCGTCACGTTTATGCACACACAACAAATGCTAAATTAATTTTAAAATATTTGGAATCGCTGTTTAAGCTTTTCTATTTATGACTAATAAATATAATTTTTACTTAATAACTATATCACCTTCTTCTTCTATGTACCTTGTCCCTTCAGGACGTAGGCGATCATGGCTTTCCACGTCTTCCTATCCTTGGTGGCTCTTAGCACGCATTCTCCTGTGACACCATGCAACCCTCGTTCTATCATCCATCTGATTAGCTCCTTCAAATATGTTATCCGCTACTTTCCCCTGTTTCTTTTACCCTCTATCTGGCCTGTTAGTATCAGGTTCTCCAAGCCCTCTTTCCACAGTGCATGTCCCAGGAACTTTAACTGTCTCTTCCTGATAATCTGTATCAATTTCCTTTTTGTTACCATCATTTCTAGGACCTCATAATTGCTTACATGCTCGATCCATGATATTTGCAGCATTCTTCTGTAGAACCACATTTCAGTTGCTTCAAGTTTTTCCTTCATCTTTGACGATATTGCCCAGCATTCACTGCCATATTGAAGAACTGACAGCACGTAGCAATCCAGTACTCTTCCTTGTTTCTAGCGAAATTGTCCTGTTTCTTAATACTTTACTCAACTTCTGGAATGCTTCCTTCGCCATGCTAATTCGCCTTCGGATCTCTGTGTCGCATTTTCCGTCTTCTGCTATAACGCTTCCCAGGTATTTAAATATACCTGCTTGATTCTGGTATCCTCGACCTGTATTTGGCATATTGGGCTGTCCTTTTTACTGATGACCATGCATTCGGTTTTATTGCAGTTTATTTGTAGTCCTTTCTTATCACTCTCTTCAGCTACCTTCTGTAGGGGGTCTTGTAGTCTCTTTTCTGTGTTTGCTAACAGCACAAATTAATACAGAAATTTAAACGATTTGAAACTTTAGAAATTATTCTAATTAAAATTTAAAGTCATGAAAATAATTCTTGTAATGATAAATTATTCACAGAAATGTCCTGTACTAATTTATGGTGCCTCAACCGTTGACACAAGAAAATGAAAATTTTAGCAAGATTTTGACAGTTTTTAAAAGGTTCAAGATATAATTAAATAATCAAAATATCCTTTGTTTTTTCTTCTTTATAATAAAATAAAGTTTTTGACGATAAAACTTTGTTTTTATTAAGTTTAAGGGATTTTAAAATCGTGTTTGCAAATTATTTAGCGTTCCTTGGAGGTAGCTAATAGATATATGACTAATATATATATATATATATATATATATATATATATATATATATATATATTGATTTTACATATATGATAAAATATATTATGTTTACTTATAAGATAAGAGTAAACGACTCATTAAATTTCTTCTACATAACGACTATATATATAAATTCATTCTTTTTACAAATGTCGACCTTAAAAAGTATGAAATATCCATAAAGATTAGATGCATATAAACACTCCAGGGTTTACTTTCGTCATAAGATTAGATTCTTTATCTTGATTCAAATAAAATTCAGGATTATATATATATATATATATATATTCGTGTATGTGTGCCTCAGTCCTCACTATGTTTCGAAAGCCAAAGCATATGTCTGATAGTAACAAACCCCAAATATACATTTTTTTTTTTACTTTTAATTAAATATACACTCGAGGGAGAAAGAAGGCTGTTCGCCTCGCGTAACTATTATCGCTACAGAGAATGGGATCCACATGAACTGATTTCAGTTTCCCTTCTCGTCAACCTTTGGGCAAGGCATGAACTCATGTTTTCTCAATCAACGTGTTAAACAACAGGGAAGACTGAGTTCTATTTTTTTTATTCCTGTGTGGCAAAGAAGTATAGAAAATTCAAAAGAAAAACCACTCTACTCTATTTTCCCGTCGTGGTGCAGTGGATATCGACTCGGAACGACAAATCGGGGAGCCGAGTTCGAATTCCACTTGAATTTATATCATTCACTTACGCACAAATAATCTTGGGAAAGGTATTAATCTGTTTTTTCCCTCCAGTTATTGGTTAAATAACAAGACAGATTGGGTTCTATAGCCTTGGCTGGCAACCAGTCTACCGCAGAAAGTAATGGCAACCTACCTAGGGAAAATCTTCTGCCAAGTTAGTCATGTCTCTTTCAAGACATGATCACCCAAAGCGTGTATCCCGTATGGTATATAACTGTATAAACAGAAAATAAAATAGAGAAATATTTAGATATCCATTATTCTCCACATTCCGAAGGGAAATGGTGTCAAATAATTGTGAGAATGAAGTATTTTGAACATCTTTCTAAATGTTTTGTTTAAATATTACTCCGAATTTTATATTTACTTTAAATTTATACTGGTGATCTATTTTGACAGAAAATTGATAGATAATCAGAAAAATACATATTTTCAAACATACAATGCAGTACAAAATAAACACAAAAGTGATTATTACAACAACGTTTCGGCCGTTTTGCTCTCCGGGCTTCATTAGATGCTTATGGATCCATGTAAGCTTCCGGGGAATTTTGAACTGAACCCTTTAATTAATCTACGAAGTTAGATTGTTTTCGTTTTGCTAATCGTGTCTAGGGTATCTCAACTAGTTCTAATTTAAGGACCAAGAATAACTGAAGAAGACGAAATAAAAGTGAACAGAGCTAATTAAGAATTAGACCAGATGGATTGTTATGTGATTTCTGTCCTCATATATGGCAGCGAATGCTGGACAATCTTCTTAAATATAGAGTGACTTTAAGTAACGGCATTAACCCACCTTTCCACGTAAGGCGAGATGTGACAAGGTCTTTTTAATGTGGGTTTTCCCGGCCAGACCAAAAATATCTGTCTATCTTTCCCCAGTCGTGATTCTACCCTTCAGCGGAACCACGACTGGGATAGTGCTCTCTACTCGAAAGCAGAGAACGCTCTCCACCCGAAGGCAGAGTGCTGACAGTATCATAGTAGCAGAGGCAAATGCCGACTGCAACGGTATTTACCCACCTTCCCACGTAAGGTGAGATGTGATACAAGGTCTTTTTAATGTGGGTTTTCCCGGCCATATAGCCAGGTCAAAAATATCTGTCTATCTTTCCCCAGTCGTGATTCTACCCTTCAGCGGAACCACGACTGGGATAGTGCTCTCTACTCGAAAGCAGAGAACGCTCTCCACCCGAAGGCAGAGTGCTGACAGTATCATAGTAGCAGAGGCAAATGCCGACTGCAACGGTATTTACCCACCTTCCCACGTAAGATGAGATGCGATACAAGGTCTTTTTAATGTGGGTTTTCCCGGCCATATAGCCAGGTCAAAAATATCTGTCTATCTTTCCCCAGTCGTGATTCTACCCTTCAGCGGAACCACGACTGGGATAGTGCTCTCTACTCGAAAGCAGAGAACGCTCTCCACCCGAAGGCAGAGTGCTGACAGTATCATAGTAGCAGAGGCAAATGCCGACTGCAACGGTATTTACCCACCTTCCCACGTAAGGTGAGATGTGATACAAGGTCTTTTTAATGTGGGTTTTCCCGGCCATATAGCCAGGTCAAAAATATCTGTCTATCTTTCCTCAGTCGTGATTCTACCCTTCAGCGGAACCACGACTGGGATAGTGCTCTCTACTCAAAAGCAGAGAACGCTCTCCACCCGAAGGCAGAGTGCTGACAGTGTCATAGTAGCAGAGGCAATTGCTACTATGACACTGACTACTTAAGTAACAGAAATGTGGTTCTACTAAAAGATGTTGAGGACATCATATACCGAACAAGTGAGCAACCACAAGGTTGGGAGAGGTTGCAAAAGAAAATGGTAACTTATACTTACTATCATGAAGAAACATCTGAGCTTCCTTGGAGACGTAATGAGGAAAGAAGGCTTGGAGAATCTAATACTCACAGAAAGGATAGAGGGAATAAGAAAGAAGGCAAAGCAGCGCCAGGCATACTTAATGGGCTTGAGCAGGTGGATGACTATGCGGGGTTCGGAAAAGATACTAAGAATAAAAAGTGTTCATAGTGACAAAGGATAAGGGCAAGTGGTAGTTCATGATTGCCTACGTTCTGAAAGAACACGACACATAAAGAAGAAAAAGTCTCCAGACATGGTCAGTGAGACAAGTTTAATTATTTAACCCATAACTGGGGGGAAGGTATATCGTATCTTTCTCAAAATTATTTGTGCGTAAGTGAATGCAACTAACCCAACTGGAATTTGTACTCGTCTCTCAGATTAACAACTTCGAGACATTATCCATTAAACCATCCAAACTCACAGAACCTGGTATTCCTAAGGGATCATTCAGTTAGGCAGTGACCAGGCTCGACCTTACTTAACACCAGTGATCGTATGGGAACCATTGTTTTCACGCGATGTGGCCGTAAGCCTAATTCGACGTAAGAGACCTACACCACTGACAATCGCATATAAATAGACGAGCCAAAACACAATGTACGTGGCCTGAAGATTGCGTTCAAACAGTGTTATGTTGCATGTAACTGAATTATTGTGCAATAAATACAAACAAAGGGATTCTAGTAAATTGGTATATTACCAGGAAGAGTAGTATTTACAAAAGAGGTTGTTAGTAGAATACAGGAACAAGGGTTTAGTAGAACGTCTTGTCGCGAGACGTAAGAGTCTGATCAATAGCACACTTCCGGTTCACTACCGGAAATACTCGACTGACTTGTTACTCGGCTGATTTCCGTGGTCTTCCCCAAGGTATCCTCCCTACTACTTTACGTAGTGCTTGGAACAGTCCATTATTGTAGACAAAGGTGGAGAGCGCCCAACAAGCAGGAAACAGACTGTCGCCGGTGGGTGTTAACCTCAATGTTCACTTTTATTTTTACATACTCCCTATCCCTGATATTGAGCACTTTAATAGCTTAAAACTCTATTTTTATAATTAATATGTAGTGATTTTCTAAGCGTAGGTTAGATGTGGCACAAGGCCTAAAATATGGTGCAATCATTCACACGTACATTAAAACACCTGCACAATGAAAAGAAAACCAACCAACTGCAAATAAGACCACACCCACAACAAAATATCAATGTAAATCAATTAAAAAAAACATCGATTCACAAGCACATGAAAAACCAATAAAAAGAAATCAGACACCTACCGAATAAAGAGAAAATAAAACAACCGCAATCAAGATCACTCGTACAATAAAATATCAAATTACACCAAGCTCCATATAAATAAGAAGAAAGCTGAGCCACAAGCAGCAGTCGAGAAAAAAGTTAGCCCAAACGAGTGAGGATACCGGAAGTTGGCATGAACCTGAACGGCTAAGTGAAAAACTCCTTTGCAATCATCCTATATATATATATATATATATATATATATATATATATATATATATATATATATATATAAAGAATAAAGATATTGTCAATTAACTACCACAAACTGTAGATTGTGACTATGGTTTTGGATTTCTCTCTTGACGAATATGTTGTCGCGCAATCATAGCACATCTTATACAAGGTGAGAGAACTTTTACTAAACTCCACTTTTATCATTTTATCATAATAGTGTAGATTAACTTGTTTCAATAGAAAATACTTATGTCGATAGAATTTAAGGTTCACGTTTTATACCTGGAGCATAAGTTGAGGTGTTGTGTGGAAGTTCAGGTTAAAAGATCGTCTTGTATGCCGATATATACGGTAGTTATTTCTATGGAAAATGAATGTAATAATTAACATTATTTCCATATTTTTATCCTGTTTTCTGTCAAGAAATGGTTAATATAAATGTATATTTATGTTTTTATAGTAATACACCTCCTCCACATGTGTCCATGTGTGTGTGTATATATATATATATATATATATATATATATATATAGGAAAGAATATTAAAACGTTTTGAGTTTGAAAATGTGTTTTTTGACAGTATTTGTTTATTTCTACTATTATATTTTATATTTCAGACCGCCCTCGGTTCTTCATCAGAAACAATATATATATATATATATATATATATATATATATACAGTTATGGACGCATATATATATATATATATATATATATATATATATATATATATACACTTATGGACGCATATATATATGCGTCAATAAGTGTATATATATATATATATATATACACTTATGGACGCATATATATATATATATATATATATATATATATATATATATATATATATATATATGCGTCCATAAGAGTATATATATATATATATATATACATTTATTGACGCATATATATATATATATATATATATATATGCGTCAATAAGTGTATATATATATATATATATATATACGTCCATAAGTATATATATATATATATATATATATATATATATATATGTATATATAAATGTATATGCGTCCATAAGTGTATATATATATATATATATATATATATATATATATATATAAGCATGTTACTGAAATTAACGAATTTTAACGAAACTTGGTTAAAAGCAACCGACAATTTGTAATGAATTATTTTTAACATTATTTTTACTGATACTCGTATTTAAGTAGATATTCTGTTTTTAATTAATATATATACACTTATTGACGCATATATATATATATATATATATATATATATATATATATACACTTATTGACGCACATATATATATATATATATATATATATATATATATATATATGAATTTTTCTCCTTCTCCAGTTCTATTTACAGCTGTGTGCATAGGCGCGTATACGCTTATTAATAAAGGCGCTACCAGAGCGTATACAAGAAGATACCGATGTAGTTTTATGCAAGATTTGATTTCAAAGTTTAAATGGAAGCAGATGAAAGCAACTTACCAACTTGGCGATAAATGCTCCTTTCAAAAAAGAAAACAAGACACATGCCATTTCACCAGAGAATTCTATGCCGACAATAAAACTGTAAAATTGAAACAATTCCTTTGCAAAAGGCGCTGATAGTAACTGGAAAATTGTTCCATGCAAGGTAGTCAAAGACGCGGAACTGGAAATGGTTTAGCGTGTTATCAAAGAATGACAGTTGGGAATTGGAACTATTCTTCTCTTAATTGCCATGATAAACATTCTTCTCACTCCAATTCACAAAATATATTCAGTAATCTAAACTTATTTATAAATGGAACTTTGTCTGTGTGTGTGTGTGTGTGTGTGTGTGTGTGTCCGTTACCTATAGACTCCGAAACAGCTGAACCGATTTTCTTGAAAATTTACACAGTTGTACTATAAGCGTCTGCGAGTGTTCTTAGCTAGGTTTTGTGTCGAGGTACTACTACTACTAGTAGTAGATGTAGTACTTGCTGCAATTAATTAACGATGCGGATTAAATGGCAGAAAATACATTTTAAATGCTATCTCCTTTCAGGATGTAAGCGACTTTTTTTATCCTATGTAAACCCCTGCAAATCAGTGGCATTAAATGTCTTGCTTGGGGCTATATATATACGAGGTTTACTGCAATGGAATTCCCATCATCATCCAGAACCTTTTGTCAAACTGACTCTACCTACGAAGTGTCCTGGGCATAAAACCCAAATATCTTGGATGCAAAGAAGTCTGTTTTTACCGCTAGTCTGTCTCTTTTATAAATGATTTCCCATATAGCTGTTTGTCTAGATAATGAACGAGGCGGTAATCTGTTGGCACAAGTTTCGGAGAGTAAGGTGTTTGACACGCTGTTTCTCAACGAAGTTCCTTTATCCCTGATGACCACCCGCAACACATGATGTTTGTTTGTCACGGAGGAACAGTACATCCTTGCAATTAACCAGTGCGGATTCTTTCTGGTTCACTACCTGTTTCAAATGTTCTACCTGCTCACGTACAGGCCTGAAATGACAGTTTGGCCCGTTGGTACCAGGTGATAATGCACCACTTGTCGAGTAGTCTACCTGAAAAAGAGCATGTTCTTACATGGGTGTAGAGGTGGTCTTGTGGGGGGGGGGTGAATCACGTGTTGACAACCAATGTCTGGCATACTTGGTGTTGATACATGTTGTTTGACTTTGTTTCTTGTTATGTTTTTTTTTGTTTAGTGTAGTTTATTATTATTTTCTTTTTGTTTGATGTTGATACGTGTTGTTTCAATTTGTTTATTTTATGTTTCTTGTTGTTTAGTGTTGTTTATCATTATTTTCTTTTTGTTCGATGTTGATACGTGTTGTTTCAATTTGTTTCTTTTTATGTTTCTTGTTGTTTAGTGTTGTTTATCATTATTTTCTTTTTGTTCGATGTTGATACGTGTTGTTTCAATTTGTTTCTTTTTATGTTTCTTGTTGTTTAGTGTTTATCATTATTTTCTTTTTGTTCAATGTTGATACGTGTTGTTTCAATTTGTTTCTTTTTATGTTTCTTGTTGTTTAGTGTTGTTTATCATTATTTCTTTTTGTTTGATGTTGATACGTGTTGTTACAATTTGTTTCTTTTTATGTTTCTTGTTGCTTAGTGTTGTTTATCATTATTTTCTTTTTGTTCGATGTTGATACGTGTTGTTTCAATTTGTTTCTTTTTATGTTTCTTGTTGTTTAGTGTTGCTTATCATTATTTTCTTTTTGTTCGATGTTGATACGTGTTGTTTCAATTTGTTTCTTTTTATGTTTCTTGTTGCTTAGTGTTGTTTATCATTATTTTCTTTTTGTTCGATGTTGATACGTGTTGTTTCAATTTGTTTCTTTTTATGTTTCTTGTTGTTTAGTGTTGTTTATCATTATTTTCTTTTTGTTCAATGTTGATACGTGTTGTTTCAATTTGTTTCTTTTTATGTTTCTTGTTGTTTAGTGTTGTTTATCATTATTTTCTTTTTGTTTGATGTTGATATGTGTTGTTTCAATTTGTTTCTTTTTATGTTTCTTGTTGTTTAGTGTTGTTTATCATTATTTTCTTTTTGTTCGATGTTGATACGTGTTGTTTCAATTTGTTTCTTTTTATGTGTCTTGTTGTTTAGTGTTGTTTATCATTATTTTCTTTTTGTTTGATGTTGATACGTGTTGTTTCAATTTGTTTCTTTTTATGTTTCTTGTTGTTTAGTGTTGTTTATCATTATTTTCTTTTTGTTCGATGTTGATACGTGTTGTTTCAATTTGTTTCTTTTTATGTTTCTTGTTGTTTAGTGTTGTTTATCATTATTTTCTTTTTGTTTGATGTTGATACGTGTTGTTTCAATTTGTTTCTTTTTATGTTTCTTGTTGTTTAGTGTTGTTTATCATTATTTTCTTTTTGTTCGATGTTGATACGTGTTGTTTCAATTTGTTTCTTTTTATGTTTCTTGTTGTTTAGTGTTGTTTATCATTATTTTCTTTTTGTTTGATGTTGATACGTGTTGTTTCAATTTGTTTCTTTTTATGTTTCTTGTTGTTTAGTGTTGTTTATCATTATTTTCTTTTTGTTTGATGTTGATACGTGCTGTTTCAATTTGTTTCTTTTTATGTTTCTTGTTGTTTAGTGTTGTTTATCATTATTTTCTTTTTGTTCGATGTTGATACATGTTGTTTCAATTTGTTTCTTTTTATGTTTCTTGTTGCTTAGTGTTGTTTATCATTATTTTCTTTTTGTTCGATGTTGATACGTGTTGTTTCAATTTGTTTCTTTTTATGTTTCTTGTTGCTTAGTGTTGTTTATCATTATTTTCTTTTTGTTCGATGTTGATACGTGTTGTTTCAATTTGTTTCTTTTTATGTTTCTTGTTGTTTAGTGTTGTTTAATGCCTTTTTGATGTTGCTTTCTCTTGTTTTTTGTGGTTTGTTCGTCGTTCTTATTTCCCATATTTGTTGATTTCTGTTGTTTTTTCTTCTTTTTTGCTTTAATTCTATTGCTTCTTATTGGTTAGAAGAAGTAAATTACTAAAAAGTAATTGAAACTCACCTGAAGCGAGCTGAATGTGTAATGCTCCTCATGCCAATAACATTTCCACCGAGCTTCTCTACAGCATACGATTTCATTTAATTTATTGTGTTCCTCTCGAATTTATATTTAAACTGGGGACATCAGGAGAAAAGGTGCACCGTTTCGGGGCCTTCCTCTCAACTCTTTAATTCTATCGCTTCTTATTGTTTAGCATTGTTTCAGGTTCGTATATTGATTTTATTGTTCTTTTTAAGCTTGAATTAATGTACATTGTTTGCCTTTTATTCTTGTGCTTCGTCCTTTCATTTTTGTTTTCGCTGTTTTTATGAACGACACAGAATCGACTGGAATTTGAACTCGGTCAATCGCCTTCACTTTCCGCACCAGTAGCCACTCTCCCGCACATCGTTATAGCTTTATAATAAAGAAACAAAAACTATTTAGCGCATCTCGTCATGATTCAGTATGATTTTGCTGATCAACGCTGGGAAGTGGAGAGTTTGTTCTTGACAGGATGCTCCATATTTTTAGGGTTGACCCCAAAGTAAGCTAAGCATAGTTAATAACTGTTAGTAAATACTTAGGACGCCTTCGAAGCACATCTGTGAGCAATAGTCTTTTGATACATAAATCTCTGTTGCACTGTGATCTACTGACTTAAGTCTTTTCTCTTTTATTCCGCGAGAGGAGCTGAACCACCAATACTCTGGGTGGCCCTTTATATATATATATATATATATATATATATATATATATATATATATAAGCGTATAAGAAAAACCGGAAAAGACAACACAGGTGATCAATCTCCTGCAATTTTGACTTAGTTCTCAAATAAAAATGAAAAAAAAAATCAAATCTTGTCTCGATTTTTACATTCACTGTTAATGAACACAGTCTAAATAGACATATGGTTCGTTGTTGCCTGTACAAACAAACTTTTGGGAAACACACATACCGCGCCTTTTGCACACACACTTAAATACAGTTACTTAGCGAGGCTTGTTACGCAAGACGTGGTTCATGAGTTCATTTCTCAGTGGGTTCACCATAAATCCGGTTTTGCATATAAGACAATTCAGTGCAAGCAAGATATATATATATATATATATATATATATATATATATATATATATATATATATAAAGCTTCACACATATATTGTATTATTATTCATGTGTTAATAAAACAATACTTAATGAGGTATAAACAGAGCAGTTTTATATATATATATATATATATAGTGTATCGAGGCAGCAGATAATTTTTCAAACATATATTGTTAAATATAACAGACAATGAATGTCTATTATGCTTAATAATGAGCCGTACTAAACATTGAATTTTGGCTTTAATTTCAGGTAAAAATAAAGACAAAAATTGTCCAACATTTGGATATTTTTCTATTATGCTGGTTTTAAGCTTTCGGCTCACATGAGCCATCTTCAGAGAGGGTACAGGGACGTTAACATAAAGACATACATTGTCAAAGATGATATTATCTTGTGTTGACAGAAACATTGCTATGCGACGATAACAGTCACCAAATAGCAGACACAGTTCGTAAATTTGTAATGCGGTTCTATGACGCCTTAGAGACCGAAATGTCAACAGAACCATATGTCTAAATGCAATATAATGAGTTGTGACCATATTGAAATGTGATTTTATTAAGTGTAGGCTACTTTGATTTAATGTAGATGGCCTCCAATATCTGAAGGTTCTTTTTACCGCGTGTATGTACAAGTATTATTGTTTTATCGATTAAAATCTGTCTAATATTACCTACATGGTAATGTACATTGCCCTACGTCGATGGCACAACTCAGAGTTTTATAAGTATTATCGACATAGAAGAATATATATATATATATATATATATATATATATATATTCTTCTTATTGCAAATAAGACACCACATGGTAGAAACCTAGGTCGCGTAATAACTCATTTACAAATTAAGAACATATATATATATATATATATATATATATATGTTCTATATATATATATATATATATATATATATATATATATATATATGTTCTTAATTTGTAAATGACTTATTACGCGACCTAGGTTTCTACCATGTGGTGTCTTATTTGCATTATAATTAAACTATATAATTACAATATAATTATTATCAAATATTAATATAATTTTTAAAGATATTAAACAATTACAATATAATTACAATATAATTAAACAATACTTATATATATATATATATATATATATGTGTGTGTGTGTGTGTGTGTGTGTGTGTGTGTGTGTGTGTGTGTGTCAGTCAATAAATTTGCTAACTTCTCAGATTCCACCTTGTACATTTTAATTCTACCATTTGTCCGTGCATTGAACACTGTTGCCATACCTGGTTGGGTGCACCTGCTATTCATCACGAGGTTCTCGAGAAAATCGAAAGAAGGAACTGAAATGTAATCGGTCCTGACTTGGCATCTCGACTTTTTCACCGCGGTGACATGCCTTCCACGTCTTTTCTACAAATATTTTCATGACAGCTGCCTAGACGAGTTTTTCCTTGCTGTCTCGACCACATGAACTTAAGCGAGCGACTAGATGGGCATCTCGGTCCTACCCTGTTAACTTTGAAATAGTGAAATCTAACCAACTCTTCTACTCAAACAGTTTTTTTTCTCGCAATTCTCGCCCGTGGAACTTCTGTTCGTTTACTTGCTTCCCTGATAACGACAATCTCCAAAAATTTAACTGCAAAGTAATTTACAATCTTTTATTTTCTTGAATTACGTTTATTATTTATTCTTTTTCCAATGCCCCTGTTTCCAGTCTTTTCACTCACTGTAACCCCCTAAGCACTAGTGGCGCTCCCGCCTTGCTTGGGGGGAAATGATTAAAAAAAGAAGTATTTATTTTCCATAATAAACATTTATTTTTCAACATAGTCTTGTTCTTTAAAAGCATTTTATAAAACGCTTTTCCATCGATCACATAGACCGAATATTATACAATGGACATTTCAGATTAAAACTAAAGTAGTAAGTTCATCAAACGACACGGATTTATTCACCGATCCGCCTTCGGGTTAATGGCTGTAAACATATTGGCTTCATGACAAATGTTTATCTTGCTATTTTCAGCTGCTAACGTGTTGTTCTCCTTCCAGTTTTGCTATATTTTGCTTAACTCAGGTTGCTATCAAAGAAGATAAACTTCAAGTTTAGGGGTGGGACAGATAGACTCACAGTGTAACAGAGAACCAGCAAAGCTTTCTGATAGTGCGAGGTACTGAGGCTATTTGGGAAACTGTCTGTCCCAGAAACCCTTTTTGAACGCAGTCACAATTTCATGGGGACTTTGTTAGAGGTAATGTTGGTGTTGTGTTTGTGTTCATATATATATATATATATATATATATATATATATTGAATAATATAGACAAGTTTTGTCTATTAATTTTGTGTAGGATCCGTTCATACCGTCTGATATACTTGATGGTGATGTCGTTAAAAGACAACAAAAAATCACAGTATTTGTTGAATTTTTTATCGGGTCTAAGCTTTCGGCTCACATAACTTGTCTATATTATTCAATGAAACCTGCATTAATGAAAAAATGCTGCCAAAATACACACAATATATATATATATATATATATATATATACTGTTAAATATAAGAGACAATGAATGTCTATTCTGTTTAATCATGAACCGTTCTAAACCTGGCTTTAATTTCAGTTGAAAATAAAGACAAACATTCTCCAACATTTGGATAATTTTTATCTAATTCTAATTTTAATTTTATTAAATCCAAACAACCCACAATTAATAAAATCACTTTTAAATCCAGTCATAACACGTTACATTGCATTTGAATACATGGTTCTGTTGTCATTTCGCGCTATCACGCGGTGTGACGTCATAGAACCGCATTGCAAATTTGCGAACTGCGTTTGTTAGTTTTGGTAACTATTGCCGTTGCCTAAAATAAAATCGTCGGTGATGGTGGATGTTACTGTATTACAGTTTTAACAACCTCTCTGAAGATGGCTCATGAGAGCCGAAAGCTTAGAAACAAATTAATAAAAAATTATCCAAATGTTGGAGAATTTTTGTCTTTATTTTCAACTGAAATTAAAGCCAAAATACGACGTTTAGAACGGCTCAGGATGAAACATAATAGACATTCACTGTCTCTTATATTTAACAGTCAAATCGGTCGAGTTTCGATCTTGGCCAGAAGCAAGTGGATATGTCTAGCCACACTGATGAGCTGTGATACAGCGAAAGGGGCTTGTATGTGGATGACTAATATATATATATATATATATATATATATATATATATATATATATATATATATATCAGAAGAGATATCATGAAAATAATTTAACAAATGCATTTATCATACATAAAAATAAATCCGATTAAAATTGCGACCTAAAAATCCTATATTCATGAAAAGGGAAAATAACTTACTCGCAAGGAAAATTCCCAGGAGTGTCGCCATGAAATATTATCAAAATATCAATCTACACCCCGTTTTTTTTCCCATAATCTCACATTTCATAACAGACACAATACTTTTCTAGGCTAACATGTACAAAAAACGTATAAGAAAAATCTAAAGAAAACGGTTAATTTTCACTATTTTAATATCTCACAACGTAACATTATACTGCACATAAAAAAATTCTCTTGAAACAGGAACTGTGACGTTTTTTAAATATTTAATAATACCGGTTATTCTTATGAATATTTATGAGCGCTTTTTGTAGTAACCAACAATTTTTTTGTTTATAGATGCATTATTAAAATCAAATTCATCTTAACTCTTTGGCTTCATAAAGTCCGCCACAGGAAGAAAAGCGTAGGCTAGGAAAATATAGTTTTCCTCTTGTTTTCATTATGTGAGCACACACACACACACACACACACACACACACACACACACACACACACACACATATATATATATATATATATATATATATATTAATGCAGGTTTCATTGAATAGTATAGACAAGTTTTGTCTATTAATTTTGTGTAGGATCCGTTCATACCGTCTGATATACTTGATGGTGATGTCGTTGAAAGACAACAAAAAATCAAAGTATTTGTTGAATTTTTTATCGGGTCTAAGCTTTCGGCTCACATAAGCCATTATCAAAGAGTAAATATTAACACACAGTAAACATAGAACATTTAAGCTATTAACAATAAAGATAACTGAATTGAAATCATAGCTTCACTTGATGTGGAAAACCTTTTTACTAATGTACCCGTCAGTGAAACTATTGATATAATTATAAGAAATGTTTACAGTAATCCTTCATTACCCCCACTCAAAATTAATCCCAACATCCTAAGAAAAATTCTACTAGCTTGTAATACTGAAGTGCCTTTTGTTGATCCAAACAACACTATATATATACAACGTGACGGAGTCTCCATGGGTTCAGTGCTTGGTCCGGACTTATATTTTCAATTCAATTATCTTTATTGTTAATAGCTTAAATGTTCTATGTTTACTGTGTGTTAATATTTACTCTTTGATAATGGCTTATGTGAGCCGAAAGCTTAGACCCGATAAAAAATTCAACAAATACTGTGATTTTTTGTTGTCTTTCAACGACATCACCATCAAGTATATCAGACGGTATGAACGGATCCTACACAAAATTAATAGACAAAACTTGTCTATACTATTCAATGAAACCTGCATTAATGAAAAAATGCTGCCAAAATACACACAATATATATATATATATATATATATATATAACTCAATAAAATCACCTTTAAATCCGGATATAACACATTACATTGCATTTGACTACATGGTTTTGTTGTCATTTCGCGCTATCCAGCGGTGTGACGTCATAAAACCGCATTGCAAATTTGAGAACTGCGTTTATTATTTTTGGTAACTATTGCCGTTGCCAAGCGGAGTTTATGTCAACACAAAATAAAATCGTCGGTGATGGGGGATGTTATTATATTTCAGTCTAAATAACCTCTCTGAATATGGTTCACATGAGCCGAAAGCTTAGAAGCAAAGCAATAAAAAATTATCCAATTTTTGTCTTTATTTTCAACTGAAATTAAAGCCAAAATACGAAGTTTAGAACTGCTCATGATTAAACATAATAGACATTCATTGTCTCTTATATTTAACAGCATATGTTTAGAAAATTATTTGCTGCCTCGATACACTAAATATATATATATATGTAAACATGTTACGGAAATTAACGAAACTTGTTTATAAACAACCGACGATTTGAAATGATTTGTTTGAACATTATTTTTGATCGATACTCGTATTTAAGTAGATAGTCTGCTTTTAATTAAACAGTATTATATATTTATATCTACCGGCCTGATTATTTACGATAAATGTTTATTACGAAAATGTGTGTCATGCGGCAGGATTCGAATCTGCGCCCCCTATCCACATAGGGGAAGCTATCACGTGATCTGGTACGTCTTAGACCTCTCGACCACGAATGACCATTAATATAAACGAGGTTTTAATCAAGCCTATATAACACAGTTTTCGATTTATCGCAAGAACGATATCTGCTCTAAAATGTATCGTAATGTCAACAAATATAAACATGTTACGGAAATTATATATATAGGCTTATATATATATATAGGCTACATATATATATATATATTTCGGCTATTTAAATAAACCTAGCAGATATCCAAACGAAAATTGTGCATTTCCACTGTAGGTAATTTTGCCATACCTTAGCATGACGGCTTTCTGTGACCGAATTGGTAACTGCATGCTTTAACAAATAAATAGGGTTCGATTGCTATCAAGGGGCACATAATTCTTTAGTAATACTTATCTGTCTCAGTGGGTTGATATTAATTTCAGTATTTAAGAAAATCGAAAACTAAAAGTAATGATATCAACTGAAGACGATATTGTTACGAAGATGCAAGGAGATACTAGGAGTGAAATACACTGAAAAGACTTTAAAAGGAACCGAACACAAGAAACAGTAAACAATGGATAAGCCTCTACTTCTGACCGAAAGACCATAGAAGAGTATGAACCGGACGATAGACGAACCTATCTATTTCAGTCGAGGAAAGAATAAATAAATAATAAATAAAATCAGAGTTTAGGTTGAGACGCTATAAGGTTAGATTTGAAGTACAATTTAGAAGGAACCGGAAACGTAATTGCAATATGAAGGAGTGTGAACCGGGAGATGGAAAACCTATCTACTCCTCTAAGAATGGTAGAGATTTTAAAAGTATAGAGTTGAAGTATAACTTTTAAAGGAACCGGAAACCCAATCTTAAACAAGAAGTAAGTGATAAACCTTTACTCTTTGTCAAAATATCACGGAGGAGTATGACCACGACAATAGACAAACGTATTCACTTATATATTTACTAGCAGTATAACCCGGCGTTGCTCGGGTGTAATGAAAGCTTTAAAACTAATCCATGGTCATGGAGCTCAGACTCAGCCTAAAGAATATTTGTGTGAAGTTTGGTGAGAATCGGATAAAAATTGTGGATTTGTATAAAGGATATACAGACAGATAAACAGAAACACACACAAGCATCTTGCCTTATATATATATATATATATTATCGATTTTCTGCATTATTGTAAGAACTGCAACCTTGAAACTTCTGAATATCGTTTGTTATGTCTTTGTCTATGAGTGTATCAAAAATTCTATACCCCGATTTTTTCGATTATCGATTTTCGATATTTATTAGGGGTACCTCGACACAAAACCTAGCTAAGAACACTCGCAGACGCTTATAGTACAACTGCGTAAATTTTCAAGAAAATCGGTTCAGCCGTTTCGAAGTCTATAGGTAACGGACACACACACAGACACACATACACACACACAGACAAAGTTCCATTTATAAATAAGTTTAGATTAGAGTCAGTCGTATGCAAAATTTGCCAGTTTTCCTAATTATAATATTTTTTTTTAATCGTTTCACCCCGAGCAAGGCGGTAATGCCACTGATGTGCAGGGGGCTACATAAGTGTAAAAAGATTAATTGGAAGAGAGTGAAGAGGAAGACGAACCAGTTAGAAAGGAGCAATAGAAAGATGAGAATGCAGGTGTGATGACAGTTTCAAAGGTGGAGAGAAATGAAAGGATATACGGGGTGGGGAAAGAACTAGAGTCAAGTGGTTAATAGATGAGTAATATTTTAGGTTCATTATAGCGCTTCTTTAATACTTTGTTTAAAAGTTGGTTTCATCTTTTGTAGCAACTCTTATCATTTATGTTTTCGGCCTTGAGGGACGCTTTTTGTCCGGGGTGAGTTGTGATAAGTTATCTTGTAGTTAAGAAATTGTTTCTTTGAATAAAAATAAATAAAAAATAAAGAAATAAAGAAAAAAAAATTCACTGAAAGCTGAAAGCGTTAAATGCGGGTGTGGAAGAAAAAAAGAGGAAACCAACTTTCAAACAAAGTATTAAAGAAGGGCTATAATGAACTTTCAAACCAAAATCATTATAGTTAAGATGAGACACAAATCTAATATCTATGTTATATATTGTTATGGTGCCCTTCTACGGTGAATGAACTCTTCCTCTGGACACACACACACACACACACACACACACACACACATATATATATATATATATATATATACTAAAAGTCTGCCTTCTTCTACCTAGCACCCATAGCCCAGTGGTAGAATCGCCGACTGACGCCAATTCGGTCGGGTTTCAATCCTGTGTTAAAAGCAATGGGAGTCTAACCGTACTGATGTGCTGTGATACAGCGAAACAGATCTGTCTGCGGATGACAAAAATCTGTTTCTCTGTATCACAGCACACCAGTACGGTTAGACTCCCATTGCTTTTAACCCAGGATTGAAACCCGACCGAATTGGCGTCAGGCGGCGATTCTACCTCTGGGCTATGGGTGCTCGGTAGAAGAAGGCAGACTTTTAGCATGTATATTGTCATTATACACGCCCAATAGCCAGAGTGCTCTAAAATCATTAGTGAATGAGCGATGCATGCATGCGAGAGTGGCTACTATTTTTCAAAGTCTACCATTCTTTCAGAGTGCTCAAAAAGGGTGTGAGAGTATATATACATATATATATATATTGTATCGAGGCAGCAAATAATTTTCTAAACATATACTATTAAATATAAGAGACAATGAATGTCTATTATGTTTAATCATGAGCCGTTCTAAACGTCGTATTTTTGCTTTAATTTCAGTTGAAAATAAAGACAAAAATTCTCCAACATTTGGATAATTATTTATTGGTTTTCTTCTAAGCTTTCGGCTCACATGAGCCATCTTCAGAGAGGTTATTAAGACTGTAATACAATAACATCCACCATCACCGACGATTTTATTTTGTGTTGACATAAAACTCCGCTTGGCAACGGCAATAGTTACCAAAAATAATAAACGCAGTTCTTAAGTTTGCGATGCGGTTTTATGACGTCACACCGCGGGATAGCGCGAAATGACAACAAAACCATGTAGTCAAATGCAATGTAATGTGTTATTTCCGGTTTTAAAGTTGATTTTATTGAGTGTTGGTTGTTTAGATTTGATGTACATGGCCTCCAATATCTGATGGTTCCTCTTACTGTGTGTATGAGTAAGGATCACCTTATTGTTGACAAAAATCTGTCTGATGTCAACAATACGGTGATCCTTACTCATACACACAGTAAGAGGAACCTTCAGATATTGGAGGTCATGTACATCAAATCTAAACAACCAACATTCAAAGGATAGAGATGGAAAGGAGTTTCACAAGCGAGAAGTGCAAAAAAAAAAAGAAACTGTTAGCATAGAACTTACGGCTACATCTAGCAACTTTAGCAACTTCAGCAGTAAATTTGTGAGATCTCGACGCCAGTCTAGTATTGAAAAATTAGATAGCAGAGCGAAGAGTTCATCCGAACAAATACCATGAAAGTATTTATAAAAAAAGACACAGAGAGGCAACCTTTTAGTGGTGGGTAAGTGACTGAAGCCAATAATAAAAATAATAAATCTACACTTTAAACAAAACGTTCGCGGCTTCTCGCACTTTTTCTTTATATATATATATATATATATATATATATATATATATATATATATATATATACTAGCAGTATAGCCCGGCGTTGCTCGGGTGTAATGAAAGCTTTAAAACTAATCCACGGTCCTGGAGCTCAGACTCTTTGGACGTTGGCACGAAAGACTAAAAAGCAATAGTTGTTTCCAGTTAAATCGAAACTGTAGACTGAAAGAAAAATGAATGGATGTAAGACACATTTTGATTTCCTGGTATCAATATCAACCAAGATTTTTTCGTCGTAAACTGATTTTTGAAGGCTAAATAAGTCCTCTGAGTAAATGGTATCATGGCTGAGACTAAGAACTACAATTAAAACCAACTTAGAGCCAAACCCGAAACAAAACCTAAAATAAAAGGGCTGAAAAAAATAGACATACAGGCAGATAAACAGATTCACGCACAAACATCTTGCCTTTTGTATATATATATATATATATATATATATATATACTATCGATTTTCTGCACTATTGTAAGAACTGCAACCTTGAAACTTCTGAATATCGTTTCTCATGTCTTTGTCTATGAGTGTATGAAATTGATTAAAATCGGACCACTCCTTCTATAACCCGATTTTTGCGATTATCGATTTTCGATATTTATCGGGAGTACCTCAATATAAAACCTAGCTAAGAACACTCGCAGACGCTTAGTACAACTGTGTAAATTTTCAAGAAAATCGTTTCAACCGTTTCGGAGTCTATAGGTAATGGACACACACACACACACACACACACACACACACACACAAAGTTCCATTTATAAATCAGTTTATATATATATATATATATATATATATATATAGTACTGGCCATAATTATCAGGCCACCAAAGTGTTTAAAAAAATGATGTATTTCGTACTATTTTTTAGTATTTATTACCAAATGAGTAATTGTAAATGAAAACATAATGGTTCTTTTGTTACTGCACAATAACATTTGCATCAAATGAATTTATAAATATTTAATAATTACCTTTATTGCAGTTTCATCAATGAAAGAATCAAGAAAATTTAGGCTGATTCAGACGAGTTCATCTTTGCTTACTTGTTTTGTAAAATTTTGCAAAGTAATAATAACAAAAGGAAAAAAAATATCAATTCTATTTTCATGTAGAATTATCCACTGAAAAATAGTATGAAATACATAATATCTTTATATATATATATATATATATATATATATATATATATATATATATATATGTGAAATACATCATTTCTTTTAAAAATACTTGGGTGGCCTAATAATTATGGCCGGTAGTATATATATATATATATATATATATATATATATGATATATATTTATTTTAAAAATATTAATGGTAATGAAATTACATCATTTCTTTTAAAAATATTGGGTGGCCTAATAATTATATAGTATATATATATATATATATATATATATATATATAATAGTATGAAATACATCATTTCTTTTAAAAATACTTGGGTGGCCTAATAATTATGGCCGGTAGTATATATATATATATATATATATATATATATATATATATATATATATATATTCGTAAATATAAAATATCCAGCCAAATATAAAATCATCGCAACATCTCTCCACATTTCATCGCTACATTTCCACGATCAAATCGAAAAAGATTTTTACAGTCTTTTCCTCGATCACATACATATATACACTTATATTAACTAACGCTACAGTCCAACATACACATAGAGAGACAAGTGTTTCTATATATACGCACACATACACTATCACGCACTTTTCCGTCTAAAATATTTCTTACGCATGTATTTACAAAAAATTAACCATTGCTTTAATACACACTCAGTTAATATGCACTCACATATACACATATATAAACTCGCGTTCAATCATCTCTATACATACATACAATATTATACACTTTACTCTCCAAAATATTTCACACACATACATTTAAAAATTATGGATTGTTTTAATGCAAGCAAGGCAGTAAAGTCATTAAGCTGCCTGTGTATGAGAAAAAAAAAACATTATTGAGGAGAGAAAATTATTGGGTTGTCATTATTTTTCTTCTATGTGCCGTGTCCCTTCAGGAACTAGACGATCATGGCCCTCCACGTTTTCCTATCTCTGGTGGCTCTTAGCATGCTTTCTCCTGTTACCTCATCCAAACTCCGCTTTGCAATCCACTTGCTCAGGCCCGTCAGGTATACTACACGCTGCTTTCCTCTGTCTCTCTTTCTCGTTATCTGACCTGTGAGTATCAGATTCTCCAAACCCTCTTTTCTCATTATATAATCAAGGAACTTCAGCTGTCTTTTCCTGATGCTCGGTATTTCTGTTTCCATCCTTTCCAAAACCTCATCGTTGCTCACATGTTCTGTAGAACCATATTTCAGTTGCTTCAAGTTTTTCCTTCATCTTTGATGAGATTGTCCAACATTCACCGCCATATTGAAGAACAGACATCACATAGCAATCCAGTACTCTCTTCTTTGTTTCTAGCGAAATTTTCCTGTCTCTTAATACTTTGCTTAGTTTCTGGAATGCATTCTTGTCCATGCCAATTTGCCTTCAAATCTTAGGGATTTTGGTAGAAACTAATCTGAACAGAAATAGTTGGTACATTCGTAAGCTGATAAAATCTAAGCTACCCAGAGGCATCATATCAACTAATCCCAAAACACACACACACACACACACACACACACACACACACACACACACACACACACACACAAATACAAATGCACACACACACATAGTACAACACTTATTCGGTTCACTGATTACAAGAAACATGTTTCAAAAATATCTTTTTTTTCTTTCTATTCACTTATTCGACAAACCAAGTGCGGTTGAATTGGTGCTACTCTGGGATAGCGGGGGGCGGTTTGCATGGCAAGTTCTTGTTTAGAGAAGATCGCTATCGTAACCTTGCTCTCGCAAAGTTCTCTTTCTGTCATCTTCAGAATTCTGCCCAAATAAAGCAAACCGGTTTCGCTTGTAGCACGAAGCGATGATGTATCAGCTTCTTTTATTATTTTTGAAATCGTTTATTTCGTCTAGAAATTCCCAAACTCAAAAGAGACTTATTCATGTAAATACATGCCCCGCCCTAGGGGCGAAGGACTTTCACTAGTTTCGTGTAGCCTCAACTAAACGAAAAAAGAAAATAGAAAAAGGCAAGTAAAAAAAACCCCCAAAAAACTGTCTGAATTCTTTTTGTCCGTTTCTCTTGTTCTTTTTTACTCATCCCATTTTATGATGGGTTTATTTTTTATCTTTTTCTATGTCTTCTTCTCTCCCTACATTTATTCCTATTTCTTCTTTTTTTCTTTTATTTTCTCTTCCTTATTCGTCTCTTCATTCTTCTTTTTCTTCTTTTTTGTCTCCTCATTCTTCTTCTTCTTCTTCTTCTTCTTCTTCTTCTTCTTCTTCTTATTATTATTATTATTATTATTTCTCTTCACTCTTTTTTCCTCTTATTTTTTCTTCTTCTTTGTCTCCACATTCATTTTCTTCTTCTTCTGTCTTTATTTTTCTTCTTACTTTTTTATCACTCATTTTTCTTTTATTTTCTTCTTCTTTGTCTCTTTATTCTTCTTCTTTTTCTTTTTCTTCTTTGTCTCCTCATTCTTCTTCTTCTTTTTCATATTCTCATTCTTCTTCTTCTTCTTCTTCTTCTTCATATTATTATTATTATTATTATTATTATTATTATTATGTAATTTTTCATCATATTTCGATTTCTGCTTTGGTCTCACTACCAACCAAGTCTGCGGGGAGACCTAAGGCAGGTAGTGGCGTGTTGTTATGGCTCCATTTCATGTTTTTCTATCTTCCCTATCATCCCTAGCATTACATAGATAAAGTTTTCCTTAGTGTGTGGGCTGTACTTAATAAGACAATTTTTTGTATATCTCTTAAGCTGGGGTTTCCAGGGATTCTTTCAATATGTTGTTTTGTTCCATTTTTTATCATTCCAAGTGCACCTACTATCACTGGCATAACTCTTGTTTTCAATTTCCACATTTTTTCTATTTCAATTTCCAGGTCTTTATATTTTGACAGTTTTTCAAATTCCTTGATTGCTATGTTACAATCCGCTGGACAAGCCATATCAATTAATAGACAAGTTTTCTCCTTCTGGTTTTTAACAATAATGTCTGGCCTGTTTGCTTCAATTTTTCTGTCTGTGTAGATGGTGTAATCCCATAGAATGGTTACATCTTCTATTTCTGTAACCGGTGCTGGGTGATGTTCATACCAGTGTTTGTTTACAGCTTTTCCATAATGTTTGCACATTGCCCAATGTAAATATTGCCCAACTCTATCGTGGCGATTTTTATATTCATTTGGGGCAAGCACAGAACAGCCTGAGATTAGGTGGTCTATTGTTTCTTGGTGTTTATCACAAAACCTGCATTTTGGATCCATATTATTATGCATAATATTTGCCTGAAAGTTTCTAGTGAAAAGACTTTGGTCTTGTGCTGCAAGAATAAAGCCTTCAGTTTCAGACTTTAATCCAGATGCACGTAACCATCGATGAGTATTAACTTTGTCAACATTGGATTTATTGGCACGTACTGGATATTGGCCATGCAGAGGTTTGTCTTGCCAGCGCTGTTTCATCTGTTCAAGAGCTTTATCTTTGGCTTTTATTTTCATATTCTTTGCCGCAATAGCCGGCTCTTGGCTTCCGTTCTGCTTTTCTACAGAATCTACTAACTGTAAATATTGTTTGAATTTACTGCCTTCTTTTATTATTGAATATTTTTTCTTACTTTCTTCATGTTGCCTTACTAATTGTATCATCCAATCCTTTGTTGTTTCTATGTATGTTAGTAAGCCAATAGTTGTTGTCTTGTATGACAATTCCAGCTGAATAAGACCTCTACCACCTTCTTTACGGGGTATGTATAGACGGTCTACATCAGCCTTTGGATGATGCATCTTATGCTTAGAAAGAATCTTTCTTGTTTTAGCATCCATTCGCCTGATGTCGTTTAGAGTCCAGTTTAAGATGTTGAAGCTATATTGGACAACTGGGATTGCAAGGCTATTAATGGCCATAACTCTGTTCTGTGAATTTAATTCAGTTTTTAATATCATTCGTAGCCTTCTATAGTACTCTTTACGCACTATTTCTTTCATTTTTTTATGGTGAATGTTTTCGCTCTCATTTACACCTAGGTATTTATAAGCTTCTTCTGGTTTCAATTCTTTTATTGTTACAGCAGGGTCTAGGCTAATTGAGGATGTTTCTTGTATTGATCCACGTAAAACTGTAGCTTTAGCACATTTATTCAAATTAAATTTCATTCCAATGTCTTCGCTGAAGCATTTTACAGTTTGCAGAAGATCTTCCAGCTCATTATCATTCTTAGCATATAACTTTAAGTCATCCATGTAAAATAGATGGCTTATTTTCTTTTGGCCTATTTTATAACCACATTCTGTCTTATTAAGTTGACTGGTTAGTGCTATTAATGATATGCAGAATAGTAAGGGAGATAAAGAATCACCTTGAAATATACCTCTTTTGATGTTTATTTCATCAGACTTATCGGTTCCATTTATATGATTGAGGTAAAGGGTTGTTTTCCATATAGACATGCACTGTTTGATGAAATTGATGATGACGGGCGATATCTTGTATATACTTAAAGTCTTTAAAATCCAGGAATGTGGCATACTATCGAATGACTTTCGATAATATATCCAGGCAGTACTAAGATTTTTTTTTGTACTGTAGCAGTTTTCCAGGATCATTTTGTTAATTAGCAATTGGTCTTTACATCCATAACAGCCACGTTTGCACCCTTTTTGTTCAAGCGGTATCATGTCATTTCTTTCTAAGAATAAATATGTCTGTTTTGTTAAAATAGATGTTAATAGTTTATATGTTGTCGGAAGACATGTAATTGGTCTGTAGTTTTTCGGGTTGTTTGTGTCACCATTCTTGGGTAGAAGAAATGTAATTCCTTTGGTCATCCATGCAGGAATTTTAGTGGGATCGTCAACCATTTCTTGAAGTTCTTTGGCTAGTTTTTTATGTGCTGTATTTAAATAATATAGCCAAAAGTTAGGAATTTAATCTATACCTGGGAATTTCCAATTGTGTGCTTTTTTTAGTGCAAATTTAACATCATCTTCTGTAATTCCAGACCATGTCTGTTCTGGTTTATTTTTCATTCGTTCTATCCTTGCTATGTTCTTTAGGGCAAGCCCATATCTTTTCCCAGAACTGTGTGACTTCTTCCATCCTGGAGGGGACTGTCACTTCAATTCTTTTTTTACCTATTTCCCTGTAAAATCTCTTTGTATCAGTCTGAAAAATCTTGTTTTGTCTGTAAAATCTTGCTCTTTTCTCATAGCGTCTTATTCTTTGAGCCTTCAGTTGGATTTTTTGCTTTATTTTTTCTTTATTATTATTATTATTATTATTATTATTATTATTATTATTATTATTATTATTATTTTTCTCCTCATTTTTCATATTTCTTCATATTATTTTCTCTTCATCCTTTTCTTCTTTTCCCAGTTCTTTTTCTTCTCATACTTTTACTTTTTCCCTTTTTCTTCTAACGTTCCTTCTTTTTCATCTTTTTCAATTCATTCTTTTTCCTATTATTCTTATCTTCATTGTTTCTTCTTCTTCTTTTCTTTTATTTTTCTTCTTCTTCTGTTTTACTTTTCCGTCCCCATATAAAACAACTGGAAGACTGTAGCTGAGGTTTACCTGCGTTTTAGAGTTTAGTGTAACTACGGAGAGTGATGTGCGTTGTGGTGCAGTGGATATCGATTCGGAACGACAAATCGGGGTACCGAGTTCGAATTCCAGCTGAATTCATAGCATTCACTTACACACAAATAGCCTTGGGAAAGGTATTAATCCGTCTATTTCCTCCATTTATGGGTTAAATAACAGAAAAGATGAGGTTCTATAGCCTTGGATGGCAACCAGTCTACCGCAGAAAGCAATGGCAACCTGCTGCGGGATAATCTTCGTCCAAATCGTGTATCACGTATGGCACTTAACTGACTCACGGAGAGCGAACGTCCTCAAATTTAAAAGCCTTGATAAACCAGTGACACCCTTAATTTTGCATATAAACACGGGAAACAAAATAAATCCTGGATTGCCGAGATAAAGTTTCTCAAAGTACGAGGTCCTGGGTATGATGGTAAACTGCATCTGGCAGCAAGACCTCTGATTGGGAGGTTGTGAGGCGTGTGGAACCACCTCTTAATTGCTGTTGTTCCCAGGTCCTCCATGACCCGAATTGGTAGCACCTGTTATGGACCCTGTTATGGGCAAATAGTAACCCCCAAATTGGGGTCAAAACAATATGAAAGTATAAAAACTGATTTTATAGATATATATTTTAAAAATAGACTTTTATAGAAAAATATACATTTTTGAAGGAAAAAAATTACCAGCAATACATTTTTGAATACAAAACTAGAAGATATCTTCAGTTTTATGAAATAGAGAAAAAATAAAAAAAAGCATTTTTCATCAAAATTGGACCAAATGAACCTTCCCACAAAAACTGAACATAAAAAAATACCTTAAAACTCTATTTTGGCATTAAATAACTCGCATTAAATAACTCGCAGAGGTTGAATTGACGTTAAACAAAACTCAAAGTATGAAACGCTTCGGCTAAGAATAGCTTTTCCTCTTCTCTTTCATTCACACACACACACACACACACACACACACACACACACACACACACACACACACACACACATACACAGACACACAGACACACACACACATGCGCGCACATACATACATGCACACACATACATACTCGCACACACACACACACACACACGTACACACACACGCACACACACACACATACGTATACACACATACACACGCATACACACACACGCATACACAGACACACACACACGCACGCACATACATACATACACACATACATACTCGCACACACACACGTACACACACGCACACACACACACACACACACACACACACACACACACACACACACACACACCTAATAAAATGAAGTCCAAGAACAAAGTAGGAAACGTATCTCAATCTAATATATTTCACCTTTCTTAAAACTTCTTTAGAGATCGAGTTAAACATTTTTTTTTTTTGCGTCTTTTTATTTTTATTTTTTTTACAGTGAAACAGTACATTGGAATGTGATTTTGGGTTGATTTTTAATGGTCAGATATATGTCACGTGTATTGAAGCAATAGATAATTATTTTTAAATGTTTAAATTTTTGTTTCCAATCTCTCCAATACCTCGTCATTGCTCGCACTCTCGGTTCATGCTACTCTCAGCATTCTTCTATAGAAGTACTTTTCTGTTGCTTAAAGTCTCCCTTTCATCTTTGAGAAGACTCTCCAGCATTTATTGCCGTAAAGGAGGAGAGATATCACGCATGAGCTCAGGATTCTTTAACCTGTACTCGCTCCTAAGTAATGTTTGTGTTTTCAACTCTTCCACATCTAGTAACCGCTTGTGTCGTGGTATCTTTATCGCTTTGCTAGGACTGAATTCGATTAAAAAGAAGAAAACGAAAAGAAAAAAGTCAGAACCTCTAACATAGTGTAATAGTTAATAAGCTAGCGCAGTGCTTTTCTCCTGTATCGCCTTCCGGTGGTCATGAGTTAATGATAAGTAAAAAAAAAGGATATGGAATTTTTGGCCCGAATGTCGCCATACATTGCGTTCTTGACAACACCCGGTTGTCGTAAATCTGTCATCGCTTCGAATGACTGACATAAAACAGGGCTACAGTAATTAATTTTTTTTTATTGTAAATTTCTGGCAGTAAACAATTATTAATTGATAGAAAGCAAATAAAGGTGAGTTTTAATTTTAAAAAGTGACTTAAATAACGTGTCAGCGAGGTATATTTTATTTTTGCAAGATTTTTAAAACAGAAATTTGGCTATTGTTTTCGTAATGTGTCAATCAATCAAAAATGGCGGTATATTTAAAAAATTCGTAAAATTTCAAAATTTTAGATTTCAATCAATATAATTTCGGTTAAAAATACACCAGTATGTTTTGCTTACTAGAATTATTAAATTTAATAGCTTGGCTTTCAATTAAAGCTAATTTTAAGGATTGAAGATAACATATTTATTTTTAAAATTTCAATTTCAATTTAAGTATCGAAAATGAGTTGAAGTATATATATATATATATATATATATATATATATATATATATATATATATATATATATAAAAACAAATAAATATAAAACAAATAATATAAAAACAAATAAATTTATAATAAAAAAAATAATTTTTAATCTGTTCAGTTATTGCTTGTCGTTTCCACAGTGTCCAAGGCCCAAATTCATGCATTACCCCTTTTGAAGCCATTATATAATTCCGGAAAATTTTCAATTCTCTCATGAATTTAACGTTAGTATTCGAGTGTTCGGAAAGTAATGACCTTTACCAAAAATAATATAAAAACAAATAAATTTATAATAAAAAAAATAATTTTTAATCTGCTCAGTTATTGCTTGTCGTTTCCACAGTGTCCAAGGCCCAAATTCATGCATTACCCCTTTTGAAGCCATTATATAATTCCGGAAAATTTTCAATTCTCTCATGAATTTAACGTTAGTATTCGAGTGTTCGGAAAGTAATGACCTTTACCAAAAATAATATAAAAACAAATAAATTTATAATAAAAAAAATAATTTTTAATCTGCTCAGTTATTGCTTGTCGTTTCCACAGTGTCCAAGGCCCAAATTCATGCATTACCCCTTTTGAAGCCATTATATAATTCCGGAAAATTTTCAATTCTCTCACGAATTTAACGTTAGTATTCGAGTGTTCGGAAAGTAATGACCTTTACCAAAAATAATATAAAAACAAATAAATTTATAATAAAAAAAATAATTTTTAATCTGCTGCGGATTTCTAATTCTACATTTAAAGAAATTGGTGTCCCCAGACCCCAAAACAATGTTTGAATGCATTCTATAAACAAGAGCTTTATTTATATAATGGTTGAGGGGTATGTATGATATGTTTTGGGTGTTCAGAAGGTAGTTACGTTTTAACATATAACGTAGTGTATAAGGCAAGACAGGGGATCTCGTAATAGGCTCGTAATTGCCGAAGCAAGGGTATTTGCCACCCTCCCACAGAGGCAGGTGTGACACAAAGTCTGTTTATGTGGGGTTCCGATCCCTTAGGATCAGCCCAAAATATCCCCTAGACGCTGCTTAAGGCTGGGTCGGGCTTTTGTTTTATGAACCCAAACGAGACATTACCGTTCGGCGTAGCCTCCCGTGGGTCTCTCTCTGCTCGGACGCAGAGAGGTAAAAAAGAGTGACTGCTCAGGTCTGATTGTTCAGGCCGTGAACAAAACTCGTTGCCGAGGCAAGTCACAGGTATCTCCTGTGTTCACTACATAATGCTACTAATATAGTCAGTTCACATACATGATAAGGAGTGTGGGACATTCCATTACAACACCTCTCCCTGATCTAATTTTCCCATAAATTTGGGGCATTAGCGATTTTCGGGAAGCTAACACTTCCGGCACTAGCGGGGTTGGAGACACTTTCATCGTTACTGGTGAAGATATGAGAACAGGTAATTTGAATGTGTCATAGATTACCTCCAGTGGTAATCCTTCACTAGACGTAGCATTTTTCGTATGTCTTGGACTTAAGTGATTGTCTCTTACATTCAAATCTTCTTCCTTTGAGCATGTATATCACTCTGCCAAGTCTTTTGGTGACAATTCCGTCTTCACAGAAGTTTGTTTCACTACTATAATATCTGAAAAAAAAATTCTGTCTCTTAGTTTGTAAAATTTGGTCGCAAAGTTTTCTTTTTCTACCACTCTTTTCGTTTAAATTCGTTTTTCAGCTCAGAAGTAAATTTTTCAGTGTCTTCAAAGTTTTTTTTTACTGACACGTTCACTTTAGTGCAAAATGAATTTACAGGAAATCCCCATAAATTGAAAAGCACGATCCAATCCGTACCAAATAAATTCCTCGTACCTGGAAGAACATAATCTTTTGATATGAAATTCCTCTCCCTAAATTGTACATTTCAGCTAAATTCACCACTGAAGTTTAGCTTTTTCCCAGACATTTCTTTAGCTTTTTTTTTTGGCACTCGTTAATGATGAACAACCTATTTTCTTGCATGTTTGTTCATTCACAATAGAAATTTCGCTTCCAGTATCCAACAATAACTTCACCGTATGACCATTTATTTTCGTATTTACGTTTTTCCTATTTGCACCCTTTTCAATTTCGTTCTTGGCTAAAACAACATTTACATTTGATTTAAATTTTTGCTTCTTTCTTTTCTGTTTATACCAAAAGAAAGAACTTTTGTGACGAAAATAGCCACACTTGAAGCAAACCTTATTCTAAAAAAAACAAATGCGACCCCTTACAGACATACAGACATCATACTGCAATGCAATGTTTTCGGTTTATATTTTGCAAATTTCGGTTGTTTTATCGCTTGGACTCGAGAAATGCTCTTTTCGTCGATCAACGAATGGCCTCTTTTACCATTTATCATCCTCTGCATTCATCAGTCACCATCTGTAGCGTAATTTGAAAGCAAAAGAAAAAACCTGCCAACCATTTACACAAGCTCCTTCTTCTTCTTCTTCTTCTTCTTCTTCTTCTTCTATGTACCTTCCCTTTAGGACGTAGTTGA
The DNA here is from genome assembly GCA_037127315.1 of Ascarosepion bandense. NCBI lineage: Eukaryota > Metazoa > Mollusca > Cephalopoda > Sepiida > Sepiidae > Ascarosepion > Ascarosepion bandense. Next base: position 2,183,930 of record JBBBDQ010001495.1, read on the forward strand.
TCATGGCTCTCCACAACTTTATGTCTTTTGTAGCTCTTCTTCTTCTTCTTTTTCTTCTTCTTCTTCTTCTTCTTCTATGTACCATCCCTTTAGGACGTTGTTGATCATGGCTCTCCACAACTTTATGTCTTTTGTAGCTCTTCTTCTTCTTCTTTTTCTTCTTCTTCTTCTTCTTCTTCTATGTACCATCCCTTTAGGACGTAGCTGATTATGGCTCTCCACAACTTTATGTCTTTTGTAGTTCTTCTTCTTCTTCTTCTTCTTCTTCTTCTTCTTCTTCTTCTATGTACCATCCCTTTAGGACGTAGCTGATTATGGCTCTCCACAACTTTATGTCTTTTGTAGCTCTTCTTCTTCTTCTTTTTCTTCTTCTTCTTCTTCTTTTTCTTCTTCTTCTTCTTCTTCTTCTTCTTCTATGTACCATCCCTTTAGGACGTAGCTGATTATGGCTCTCCACAACTTTATGTCTTTTGTAGCTCTTCTTCTTCTTCTTCTTCTTCTTCTTCTTCTTCTTCTTCTTCTTCTTCTTTTATGTACCATCCCTTTAGGACGTAGTTGATCATGGCTCTCCACAACTTTATGTCTTTTGTAGCTCTTCTTCTTCTTCTTTTTCTTCTTCTTCTTCTTCTTCTTCTTTTATGTACCATCCCTTTAGGACGTAGTTGATCATGGCTCTCCACAACTTTATGTCTTTTGTAGCTCTTCTTCTTCTTCTTTTTCTTCTTCTTCTTCTTCTTCTTTTATGTACCATCCCTTTAGGACGTAGTTGATCATGGCTCTCCACAACTTTATGTCTTTTGTAGCTCTTCTTCTTCTTCTTTTTCTTCTTCTTTTTCTTCTTCTTCTTCTTTTATGTACCATCCCTTTAGGACGTAGTTGATCATGGCTCTCCACAACTTTATGTCTTTTGTAGCTCTTCTTCTTCTTCTTCTTCTTCTTCTTCTTCTATGTACCATCCCTTTAGGACGTAGTTGATCATGGCTCTCCACAACTTTATGTCTTTTGTAGCTTCTTCTTCTTCTTCTTTTTCTTCTTCTTCTTCTTCTTCTTCTTCTTCTTTTATGTACCATCCCTTTAGGACGTAGTTGATCATGGCTCTCCACAACTTTATGTCTTTTGTAGCTCTTCTTCTTCTTCTTTTTCTTCTTCTTCTTCTTCTTCTTCTTCTTCTTCTTCTTTTATGTACCATCCCTTTAGGACGTAGTTGATCACGGCTCTCCACAACTTTATGTCTTTTGTAGCTCTTCTTCTTCTTCTTCTTCTTCTTCTTCTTCTATGTACCATCCCTTTAGGACGGAGTTGATCATGGCTCTCCACAACATTATGTCTTTTGTAGCTCTTAGTAATATTTCTCTTTTTCCTATCTCTCTTAATGCCTGTTCTGCGAAACATTTACACTAGCCTCTTTCTTCTTCTACACGCCGTGTCTCTTCAGAACGTAGATGCAAAGACTTTAGAAGGAACCCGAAACCCAATCTTATATAAAAAACAAAGAATAAACTTCCGTTCTTATTTAAACGAAGTCATTTCAGACCGCGTCATTCTTGCAATGTTAGAAAATTTGCTGGCTCGGGATATTAATTTAATTATAATAAATTAAACATTTGTTGTCCTAAATTTTAAATATATGACTTTTTTTATCTGTTTCTTGGAGTATATTTTCGGGGATTGAATACAAACAATAGTTTTAATGGATGATGAAAATTATTACAATATATTTATTTTTAAAATGTCGTCTAGAAAAGGCAAGATTTAAATGTTAGAATTCATATATTTTTAAACAACATTAAAAACAAAACTTGATAACAGGAAGCAAATTCATCTCAAACGCAAAAAACATTAACGCAGACATTTAGATTTAAGTATGGCTCATAATTAAAATTTCATAGTTTCAAATAATAATAATAATAATCATAATAATAATAATAAATGTAGATAATTAAATAGTAATAATATTATAAAATAAAGATTCTTGATTTTTGAAGAGAATAATAATTGCGTAATAATAATAATAATAATAATAATAATAATAATAATAATAATACGCATAATTTAACATTTGTAAACAATATTAAAACAAAAGAATCACAACAGGAAGCGAATTATGTATGACCCATAATTTACATTTTTCTAATTCTTTTAATCATTTCAACTCAAGCAAGACAATAAAGCCAGTAAGACGCAAGCGGTTACTTTTTAATCCTTTCATTTCAAATAAGACAATAAAGCTACTGAGGCGCAAGGGGATTAATTTTATTCCTTTTATCCTAAATAAGACAATAAAGTTACTGAGACTCAAGTAGAGGGTGAGACAATAAAGCCACTAAGACGCAAGGGGGGATTACTTTTTAATCCTTTCATCCCAAATAATAGAATAAAGCTTCTTTCGAGGAAGTGGTTACTTTTTAATCATCTCACTCCAAGGAAGACAACAAAGCCACTAGCACGCAAGGGACTTTTTTTTCTTTTTTTTTTTTTAATCGTTTTACTTCAAGCAAGGCAATAAAGTCATTAAGACTCTACTGGGTTAGTGGAGAGTGAGTGAATAGGAGAAAAAAAAAACCTTAAAGAGGTAGAATAATAACAGGAATTAAGATGGCAGAAGATAACGATTGACATTGTCTTTAAATATTTGAAGATCTAACTTGACTAGAAAGAAAGAAGTCGAAATAAAGTTACACAAGCGAGAAGTGTGAGAGAAGAAACTGCTAGAATAGAACTTGCTGTTACATATAGCTATTTCAACTGTAAAATGATGATATAGCAGGCGCACCAGATCGCGTATGGCAGAAATATTCAATGCACAGACGAATAGTAAATTCATAAATATACAAGAATTTATTTTTTTCGTTGGCAACTGTGTGTGCCAAACCGGTTTTTATCTAAGTTTCTTTTGCCTTCGGTGTACTCTTTCCCCCATTCAGTCAGTTAAGTGCCATACGTGATACACGCTTGGGCGATCATGTCTCGAAAGAGACATGACTGACTGGGCAGAAGATTATCCCGCAGTAGGTTGCCATTGCTTTCTGCGGTAGACTGGTTACCAGCCAAGGTTATAGAACCCAGTCTGTCCTATTATTTAACCCATAACTGGAAGGAAGAGACGGATTAATACCTTTCCCAAGGGTATTTGCGCGTAACTGAATACAATGGATTCAACTGGAATTCGAACTCGGCTCCCCGGTTTCTCGTTCCGAGCCGATATCCACTGTACCACAACGCACATCCTTTCCCCCATTATGGGTATAAATAATTCCAAATGTCTCTTTCAAATTGTTAGCAAGAGTTTATTTGCACAGCCATACTTCATCTAAAACCTTATTTGTTTATCGTTCATAGACTTACGATCAACTATAAGAACTTATCAAAAAAACAACAAAACGATTCGATATTGTACATTGTATAACTTGTTGAGATTGTTTAGTTTTTCTTCAAACGGAATTATAATGAAGTGAACAATAATTAAAAATTTACTGATGTGTTTATTACATCTACTATGTGCAGTGTCCGTTTAGGACGCGGGGTGATCATGGCTCTCCACAGCTTCATGTCTTTTGTCGCTCTTAGTAAATTAGTCTTTTGGCTTTATCTCCTGAACGCTGTTCTGCCAACAATTTTCTTCTTCTTCTTCTTCTATTACTACTCCACCATCACCTTCTCCTCCTCCTTCTCTTCCTTCTTCTTCTTCTTTCCGTGTCCCTTCAGGATGTGAGTGATTATGGCTCTCTACAACTTCATGATCTTGGTAGCGTTTTCGTTAGTTGTCTTCCTTTAACTCAACTATCTAAGTTTTTGTTTTTATATACCATATACTGGACACAAAATTCTTTGCGTCAAGTCACTGGATTCAACTAAAGCTTTTATTCACTGATGTCTTTGAAGATATCAGTGTATGAATTTTTAAAACTTATAAACCTAATGTCACAGCAACGCTGCTCTCCTTGGGCTTCTTGACAAAATACAAAGGAGGATCTGTAACGTGGTTGATACTGACTTGGCACACCGGCTGCAGCCGCTCTCACACCGGCGTGATGTAGCTTCCCTGTGCCTCTTCTACAAGTACTTTCATGGCTTCTGCTCCGATGAGCTTAGATCACTAGTGCCGCCTAAGCACGAAATTACACGAGATACTAGATTAGCAACTAGGTCCCACACTTTTACAGTTAAACAAATAAGATGTAACCGTAAATTCTACTCCAACAGCTTCTTTTCTCGCGCTTCCCTCCTGTGGAACCCCCTTCCACAAGTCTGCTTTCCCGACAGCTACAATCTTCAGGTGTTTAAATGTAGGATCAATAGACACCTCCTATCACACTAATTCCCAATTATTCTCAGAACACTCTCATCTACCCAACCCTCATTCTCGGTATCCTTACCCGCCTATCACCCACCCTCTGACATTTCCTATATTTAGCCATTCTCGGTATCCCTACCCGCCTATCGCCCACCCTCTGACATTTCCTTTATTTAATCATTCTTTCTCTACTCTATGTAGCCCCCTGCGCAGTAGTGGCAGTGACATGCCTTGCTCGGGGTGAAACGCTTATAAAAAAAAAAAAATAAATAAAAAAAAACATATTTACTACAGTTCATATTACAATCTTCGCGTTTTTTTTATTTTTTTTAAATCATATCACCCCAAGCAAGGCGGTGACGCCACTGATGCGCATGGGGCTACTTAAGAGTAGAATGATAGGAAAAAAAGAAAGCCAGAAACCACATCCTAAACAGGAAACAAGGGATGAGCCTCTTCACATGTTCAATAGACGTGGGTGGAGTGTGAACCGGGCGATAGTTCAGTCTATCTACTCCAATTGAAAAAAAAAATAAGGAAAAGTGAAAAGATTGGAAAAGAGAAAGCCGGAAACCACATCCTAAACAGGGAACAAGGGATGAGCCTCTACACCTGTTTAATAGACGTGGGTGGAGTGTGAACCGGGCGATAGTTCAGTCTATCTACTCCAATTGAAAAAAAAATAAGGAAAAGTGAAAAGATTGAAGAGAAAGCCGGAAACCACATCCTAAACAGGGAACAAGGGATGAGACTCTTCACCTGTTCAATAGACGTGGGTGAAGTGTGAACCGGGCGATAGTTAAGTCTATCTACTCCAATTGTTTGTAATTGGTTTTCTCGAGTACTCCTTATTACTGGCCTTCAATATTTTATTAATTTCTCTGCTGACCAATCATATGCCCCAAATTTTTTTGCATTTTTCAGTGGTTTTCTCTATTATTTCAACTTCATCCCAAAGGCGACGGTGATCTTTTTCCCTCCATATATTGTCAGCAACGCCGGATTTTTCTATTTCTCCTCATGCTACGGCCTTACAATGTTCTTGTAACCTTATCTTAACGGGGCGGCCCGTTTCTCTTTTATATTTATTACCACAGCTGCTTGGGTTGGTGTATATGCACTTTTTAGACATGCTCTCTTCTGTTAGAGGTCTTACTCGGAAGAGGTAACTGCGAAGTGTCGAAGCACTTTTGATGTTATCCTGGTGTTATATGAACCACCGTATATTTGTATTCTCTCCGATAATACCTTCACATAGGGTAGGTAGACTGAGGGTGTTTTCTGAGTGTTGCTATCCTTTTGCATCCATCTATATCAGTTTTTTGGAGCTGCTATCACGTGCCCAAGATAGTTGCTACGTTGTAGGGTGTGGTTTATACCGTCCATTTCTTGTTCATACGTCTCTGTTTTCGCCACTTGTGACTTTTGATCGATGCTCTAAGCAGCGGTAGATTGCTTTCTATACACTGAATGAGTGATGGGGGTTATAGTAGAGGTATTGTCCGATGAATGTTGGCTTGCGATATACGGATATCTGGAAGCGATCAGAATATTAGTACATCCATGTGAACCCAATAGGAACATCGATACAGTTCACAATGGAGAAAGAATAGAACACCAAACCAGCTTTCCAGGATGTACTCTGACGAACTACATTTCGTGGTTCCGTCTAGCCGAAACTTTACGGCAAGCACCCGCCATGCCACTTACATCCTAGTAAACCTTCACCTTTCCTTCGTATTCCCACTCGAACAGCTTCTTCCCACGAACCATTGCTCTGTGTATCCGACTCCCGAGAGAATGTTTCCCTGATCATTACAATGTTAACCAATTCGAGTTTAGAGTTAATCATCTTCCATTCTTATCCGCATAAACTGCTTCTTATTCTGCAACTCTTTATCTCGAGTGACAGCTTCTTCTCATGACTCATTGCATTGTGTAACCGACTCCCAAGAGAATGTTTCCCTGATCATTACAATGTTAACCAATTCGAGTTTAGAGTTAATCATCTTCCATTCTTATCCGCATAAACTGCTTCTTATTCTGCAACTCTTTATCTCGAGTGACAGCTTCTTCTCATGACTCATTGCATTGTGTAACCGACTCCCAAGAGAATGTTTCCCTGATCATTACAATCTTACCCTGTTCGAGTTTAGACTTAATCATCTTCCACTCCTATACGAATAAATTGTCTCTTATTCTGCATCTCTTAATCTCGAGTGACAGATTTTTTCCAAAAACCATTGCTCTGTGGAACTGACTCCCAAGAGAATGTTCCCTCGATCATTACAATCTTAACATTTTCTAGTTAAGAGTTAATTATATTGCACTCTTATCCACGTGAACTGCTTCTTACTCTGCATCCCTTTGTCTCGAATGACAGCTTTTTCCAATGAAACACTGCCCTGTGGGACCGACTCCCAAGAGAATAATTCTCTGATCATTAAAATCTTAACCTGATCGAGTTAATTACCTTCCACGCTTATCGGCATAAACTGCCTCCTACTCTGTACCCCTTTATATCAAATGACAGCTTCTTCCTAATACCACTGCTCTGTTGAACCGATTTCCAAGAGAATGTTTCCCCAATCATTACAATCTTAACCTATTCGTGTCTACAGTTAATCATCTTCCACGCTTATCGGCATAAACTGCTTCTTACTCTGCATCTCCTTATCTCGAGTGACAGATTCTTCCCATGAACCACTGCTCTGTGGAACCAACTCCCAAGAGAATGTTTCCCCGTTCATTACAATCTTAACCTATTCGTGTCTAGAGTTTGTCGTCATCTACCCCACCTATCTTCATAAAATCTGCCTCTTTCTTTCTTTTCCTATCCTTACGAACGTCCTCCTAAAGTAACCCTCTACCACAAGTAGCCGCCGGCGCTTGTACTGGTTGAACCTTTTCTGCCACCTTCTCTTCTACTGACATCCAATGTAATCCCCTACCTTGAGTGGCTCAATGAGTGTTGCATCAAATTTCACTCCATGACACGCTTCTTCTTTAAAACATTATTTTGCACAAATGGTTTCCAAACTTTTCTTAATCACGGTGCGTTAGAATATGTAAAACATTTTGGCGCTATTTGTAACATTAGTCAGTTAAATATCATACGTGATATACGCTTTGGCGTTCATGTGTCTCCACAACTTCCTCATCTAAATCATTGTTGACTTTTTCAGTTAAATGCCATGCATGATCCACACTTCGGCGATCATGTCTCTTTCAATCTATGATTGACTAGGCAGAAGATTTTCTCGCGGTAGGTTGTCATTTGTTTCTGCGGTAGACTGGTTGCCAACCAAGGCTATACAACCCAGTCTGTTCTGTTATTCAATCATGATAACAATAGTCAGTCTGTTAAGTGCCATACACAGTCGAACGATCATGTCTCGAATAAGACATGACTGACTAAGCAGAAGATTTTCTCGCGGTAGGTTGCCATTTTTTTCTTTGGTAGACTGGTTGCCAACCAAGGCTATAGAACTCAACCCGTTCTGCTATTCAGCCCATAGCTTTCCCAAGGGTAATTGAGTGTAAGTGAATGGAACGTATTCAATTGTAATTCGAACTCGGCTCTCCGAGTTCTCATATCGATTGGACATCAAATTGGAACATAAACTGTCAAATTTATTCACATAGATAATAAATTGTCTAATTTATTCAAAATAATTCATATATATATATATATATATACGAAACATTAAGGCAGACACGTTATTTCATGGTAAATCGGAAGTTTAGGTCTATTTCAGGCGAACCATCATCAGCTTCTGTCTTTATTGTACAAAAGATTTTATATGAATTCGTGTAAAATCTTTTGTACAATAAGGACGGAAGCTGATGATGGTTCGCCTAAAATAGGCCAAACTTCCGAATTACCATGAAATAACGTGTCTGCCTTAATTTTTCTTATATTTGCTCTATATGTATTTATATACATATATGTAGAGCTCTCTTAGAGAATTATCCTACCACTGTATGTACAGGATACACCTTTGGATTCTTCTATATCTACACCGCATACTGATATCCATTTTTTCCCCTCCGCGTTTATACTCGGTGGGTTTTTCGAGACGTGTTCAAAGATAAATTTACAGTTATATATATAGCATATAAATATAGAAAATGAACATACAGAAAAGGTCGACGTATTTACTTCTTGATTCGTTAATGGAACACTGCGGACACTCAGCTCAGACAGTCTTCATGTACTTGTTCCCAATCTTCTAACAACGCCCTAAGTAGGATGACGTTTTTCTTCAATTGTAGCTGACAGCTAGTAATGTTTGCCTACGCGTTTCTGCCTAGCGCAGTTTAGTCTCGTACAAGGCGGCAGTAATTGAGCTCCCAACCATTAGATTTGTGAATTGATTTAATCTTAAATAATCTTAACAGCCTGACCACGCCCGCCAGTAATAGCAAGGGGTCGCACGCCGATAGCTATCCCCTCCCTAAGCCGATTTATATAAGTCACCTTCTTGAAAAGTCGGGCATGGTGGGATGTGAATCTGGGTCTCTTGGTTGTTAAGCGAACGTTTTAATGTCAGCCACAAACACACACACACACACACACACACACACACACACACACACACACACACACACACATGTGTATTTGTGTGTGTGTGTCTGTTGAGTTGTGATAATGTTTAGCGCCAATATTGTTTTTTTTTTTTTCAATAGTTTTAGTGATAAAAGGCATTTTGGCAAGCACGTTTTTTATTTGTTAAGTGTTCGATATCGGGAAATAGAGCGTTGGTATGATTAATGCAGAGAAGTTTGGCGCTTAATTGAACAGGTTCAGGCCGATTTCCGAGTTTCGTGGGGACACCGTTATGATGTCTTCACTCGTCAGGGTTACTTTGTCGTTAGGTCTCAGCTTTTTCTTGTTTATATAAAGCATCTTATGATTTTTTGTGGTCTTAATCGTGATTGGTCGATTTTCTTTTTCTTTTTGTTTATTTTTCCTTTTTATTTTTGTTGTTTTTCCTTTTTATTTTTGTTTATATTTTATTGATTGATTCATTTTTTATTGCTTGTTGTTTTCTTAGTGTACGCGTGAGTGAGTGAGTTTAATTGCTTTATATTAGGTTGGACTCTTTTGTCGCATTAGCCTTTTTATTATTTTGACTTTTTTCTTGACGCGTTGGTAGGTTTTGCTGCGTTTTTTGGCGCGTCATGGTTGGGTGTTTTTTGTTTTGTGTATATTTGTGTTTGTGGCCTTTATGTGTGTATTTTTATTTTTCGTTTAGTGGTTCTTATATATATATATATATATATATATATATATATATATATATATATATATATCGAGAACAATATCAGGGAAATATAGAAGTTCTATCAGGAATGGTAAAATGTTGTAAGAGCCAGGGCGCAAAATTGCTATAAAGTCAATCTCAGACAATTATATCGTAGTGAACCTCAATGAATCTATATAAAAGATTATATGAACACAAAAGGAACATTTTACAAAACAATATATCAAACGCGTTAGCCGCTTACAGTAACGAGACTAGACAGAATTCTGTCGTAAAAATTCTACTCTGATCAAAGAAGAAAACTGTTCATTACAACCTCATCAATTTCTATTCTCACTGCTGCAACAGAATACAATTTGGAATAATTATAGGATTCTGTTTAAGAGCTCTAAAAATAAGCAACCCATAATATTTAGCAGAATAAATATACGTAGAAAACACCTTTAAAACCTCCAATAGCTCATTATATTATCCACAACGTCTAGAGAAAGACAAGCAAGATATACGGTTACAAAAAAATATTAACATTAACAGCAACGACAATAACAATACCAATGACAATATACGAGATAGAAACAGACATACAACACTATCTACTAACAATTTGGTTATTTGTCGATTGTTGTCAGTGAAGTGGCGCGTGGCCGACAACTACGCCGCGCGCATTTCGAATTAAGAATTGTTGCCTATGTCCGCGATATCGTCAAAATACGCTTCTTGGAGGCAATCGAAATAAGAAATCGAAAACCAACCGTCAACTCCTAAGAAGAATCTAACAAATTAACTTATCTGCTATTTACTGAGCCCATTTTTCAACCGATCTCCTCACTAACAATTCTACTTTATAATAAATTTTAATGCTTCTAAAACGAAGCTACTCTCAATTAACCATCATCGACAATCTCACCTACCTCCCATTAGCATGGACCAGGCTTGCCTCCCAGAGAGTAAAACACTACGCCTCCTTGGTCTCACACTTTCAGCGGACCTCAAATGGAATGACTATATCGAATCCATTGCTAAATCCGCTGCTATGAAAGTCGGTTCTCTGTGTAGGGCCCGGAAGTTTTTTCCGTCTAAATCTACCCTGCACATTTATAAATCTACCATCCGCCCGTGCATTGAATACTGCTGCCATATCTGGTCGGGTGCCCCTGCTGTTCTCCTCGGGCTTCTCGATAAGGTTCAGAGGAGGGTCTGTAATGTGATAGATACCGACTTAGCAGACCGACTGCAGTCTCTCTCCTACCGGCGCGACGTGGCATCCCTGTGTCTCTTCTATAAATACTTTCACGGCTTTTGCTCCGATGAACTTAGATCACTAGTGCCCCCTAAATACGAATTTGAACGAGATACTAGATTAGCAACTAGATCCCACCCTTTTACAGTGAAACCGATAAAATTCAGCCGTAACTTCTATTCCAACAGTTTCTTTCCTCGCACTTCCCGACTGTGGAATTCTCTTCCAAACGATTGCTTCCCGGACGGTTACAATCTCCAGGAGTTTAAATGTAAGGTCAATAGACACCTCCTAACACACTAACCTGCTCCCATTCTATCAAGCACTCTTCCCATCTGCCCAACCCTCATCCTCGCTATCCTTACTCATCTGTCACCTTCCTCCTGACATTCCCTATGTCTAACCACTCCTTCTCTTTACCTTTCCTTCCCCTATGTAGCCCCATGCGCAATAGTGGCAGTGGAATGCCTTGCTTGGGGTGAGATGATTAAAACAAAAAAAATTTCATAATTTTACAACTTCAATTTAATTTCTGCACTCCACATTTTACCACAATGTCGAGAGCACAAGAATATATCTAAACTTATTTATAAATGGAACTTTGTGTGTGTGTGTGTGTGTATCCGAAACGGCTGAACCGATTTTCTTTAAAATTTACACAGTTGTACTATAAGCGTCTGCGAGTGTTCTTAGCTTGGTTTTGTGTCGAGGTACCCCCCGATAAATATCGAAAATCGATAATCGAAAAAGTCGGGTTATAGAAGGAGTGGTCCGATTTTAATAAAATTTGATACACTCATAGACAAAGACATAAGAAATGATATTCAGAAGTTTCAAGGTTGCAGTTCTTACAATAGTCCAGAATATTTGATATCGATACCGGGAAATCAAAATTTGACTTACATCCATTTATTTTTCTTTCAGTCTACGGTTTCGCTTTAACTGGAAACAACTATTGCTTTTTAGTCTTTCGTACTAACGTCCAAAGAGTCTGAGCTCCAAGACCATGGATTAGTTTTAAAGCTTTCATTACACCCGAGCAATGCCGGGCTATACTGCTAGTATATATATATAACAGTTTATTAATTGCATTAGTCATACATAGAAGTAATTTCAACCACAACTTCAATCTTTTTATAATCGTTTCACTCCAAGCAAGGCATTGCTGCCTCTAGTTCGCAGGGGGCTAAATAAAAGACGAGTGAAGTAAAAGAGGAACGGTTCATAGTGGGTGTCATAGAATGGGTAAGAGAAGGATGGAAACACGGGTGTAAAGAGAGCTGCATGAGAGTAGAGTCGAAATGGTGAAGATGAAGAAGATACAGCATAGAGTATTGGGGAAAGGATAGAGTCAAGGAAATAAAAGATAGCAACTGACATTGCATTTAAACTCTTGGAGATTGTAGCTATCAGGGAAGCAAGTATGCGGAAGGGAGTTCCACTGGCGAGAAGTGCGAGAAAATAAGCTGCTTTTTCTTATAATCATATCGCCCCAAGTAAGGCATTTTACTGCTACTGTTGTGCAGGGGGCTACATAGGAGGAAGGTTATGAGAAAAAGTGACAGGTTATAAGGGGTATCAGGAAGTGGGTAAGAGAAGCATGAGAATACTGATGAGAGTGGACAGAGAAAGGAGCACGAGAGAGAGGATGCAAGTCAGTGAGATAGGAGATGACTATTGACTTTACATTTAAATTCTTGGAGATTGTACCTGCCAAGCTATCTATCTATCTATCTATCTATCTATTTTTTATAATCATATCACCCCAAGCAAGGCATTTTACTGCCACTGTTGTGCAGGGGGATACATAGGAGGAAAGTTATGAGAAAGAGTGACAGGTTACAGGAGGTGTCAGAAAGTGGGTAAGAGAAGGATTAGAATACTGATGAGAGTTGAGTGGACAGAGAAAGGAGCATGAGAGAGAGAGAGAGAGGATGCAAGTCAGTGAGATAGGAGATGGTTATTTACTTTACATTTAAATTCTTGTCGGGGAAGCAAGTAAATGGAAGTGAATTCCACATGTGGGAAGTGCGAGAAAAGAAGCTGGTGGAGTAGAATTTGCGTTTACATTTTATTGGTTTCACAGTAAAAGGGTGGGACCTAGTTGCTAATCTCGAGTAAATTCATATATAGAGGCACCAGTGAGCTAAGTTTACCAGAGCAGAAGCCGTGAAAGTATTTATAGAAGAGACACAGGGAAGCCACACTGCGTCGGTGAGAAAGTGACTGTATCTGAGCTGCCAAGTCGGTATCGATCACATTACAGATTCTAAAGTATTCTAGAGTAGAAGTTGCGACACTGAGCCCCGAAGGCGTATTAGCATGATCGAAGATGCATTCCAGAAGCTGAGTAGAGTATTGTGAGACAGGAAAATTTAAGTGGAAACAAAGAAAGGAGTACTGAGCTGTTCTGTAATATCTATCCTATAATATGGCAGGGAAAGCTGAAGAATCTCCTCAAAAGTGAAGGAAAGACTCAATGTAGTTCTACAGAAGGATGCTGAGGATACCAGGTTAGCAACGATGAGATTTTGAAGAGGATGGAAACGAAAAGCAAACTGATACGTAAAAAAAAAAAAAAAAAAAACAGCTGTAGTTTGCGGAATATGTATGAGGAAGGAAGGCTTGGAGAATCTGATACTCACAGGTCGGAGAAAGGGAAAGAGAGACTGGAAAAACAACGAGTAACCTACTGGTGAGATTAAGCAAGTGGATCTAAAGATGGGTTTGGGATAGGTAACAAGAGAAAGGGTGTTAAGAGCTAAAAGAGATAGGGAGATGTAGAGGGTCATGATCGCCTACAACCTGTAAGAACACAGCACATAGAAGAAGAAGTACAAAGACGAATGGAAAGCTTATATGAACCAACGCGTTTCGTCCTCTGAAGGACTTTATCAAGGTAAGGATTTTATTTTCTAACAACTATTTATATAATAAAGCGATAGTTAGGGATACGTGGAAGGCCATGATCGCCTACGTCATAAGGGATACGGCACACTGAGTAATAATAATAATGACTCTTTAGACATAGTTAAGTAATCAACTTTTTTTTAAAATTCAGCATTATTCCTTTTTAGTGCCACTATAAATAAACTGCAAGAAAACCGAGTGCATGGTCATCAGCGAAAAGAGCAGCCCCAAATGCCAAATACTGGTGGGGGATACTAAAATCAAGCAAGTACAAAAATTTAAATACTTGAGAAGTTTTCTCACGGAAAGTGCGACACAGAGATCCGAAGGCGATTTGGCATGGCGAAGGACGCGTTCCAGAAACTGAGTAAAGTATTAAGAGACAGGAAAATTTCACTAGAAACAAAGAAGAGAGTACTGGGTTGCTATGTGTTGTCAGTTCTTCAATATGGCAGTGAATGCTGGACAATATCATCAAAGATGAAGGAAAAACTTGAAGCAATTGAAATGTGGTTCTACAAAAGGATGCTGCGAATATCATGGATCGAGCATGTGAGCAATGACGAGGTTTTGGAAAAGATGGAAACGAAAAAGAAAATTAATACTGAGCATCAGGAAGAGACAGCTGAAGTTCCTGGGACATACAATGAGGAAGGAGGCCTTGGAGAACCTGATACTAACAGGCCAGATATAGAAAAAAGAGACAGAGGAAAACAGCGGATAACATATTTGAAGGACCTAATCAGGTGGATGAGGGAACGAGGGTTGTGTGGTGTAACACGAGAAAGCGTGCTAAGAGCCATCAGGAATAGAGAGACATGGAAAGCCATGATTGCCTACATCCTGAAAGGAGAGAGCCCATAGAAGAAGAAGAAAAAGAAGAAGCCACGATATAAATGGTGCAGTGGTCCATTTTTAAAGAGGTTTTAACTCGAGCGTGATTCAAATATATGTCAGCAAATCTATTCGAGAAAATCATTGAATATTTTACATTCGAATCTCAGTATGATCTACACAAAATGTTGAACGGTAAAAAAAACAAAAACAAAAACAAAAAACATCAGTATTGAGGTTTGGTTTGAAAAAAAAATCCGAAAGTAAAATGTTATTTCTATTCAAAGCAAAGCAAAACAAAATCTGATTTGTGATACTACCATTATTTATTTAAAAGTCCCTTCGTCTTGATGTCGACTTTTAGCAAGGAAACTTCAATGAATAAAAAATAAATAGATATAATTAAAACGACTTGGCGCCAAATTGGATTTGCAGACGATAAACAAAATGGTTGCATGTTAGAAAAACTATAAACACCGAATATTTACTTTAAAATTCTTTGAAAAGGTTTAAGACCATAATCCCCAATCACCAGGGTAACTTTTTCTGAAATAATATCTATAACCATATTTATATATGGGCGCCTCTCATGCTTAGTGAGTAGTTAATTTTATTCTCATGGGTGGACCACGGTATTGGCATTCTACCAGGTAGCTCTAGAGTTATTAAGTGGGTGTCAAGTCTTGGTTGATAGCAAGCTCATTTGAATAGTTCTTTCACTTCTCCTTTCACTTTTCCCTTTAGAGCGTGGGCAATCATGGTTCTCCACAACTTCTGTTCTTCTAGATATCTAAATCTAAACTTATTTATAAATGGAACTTTGTCTGTGTGAGTGTGTGTCTGTGTGTGTGTGTATCCGTTACCTATAGACTCCGAAATGGCTGAACCGATTTTCTTGAAAATTTACACAGTTGTACTATAAGCGTCTACGAGTGTTCTTAGCTAGATTTTGTGTCGAGGTACCCCCGATAAATATCGAAAATCGATAATCGAAAAAATCGGGTTATAGAAAGAGTGGTCCGGTTTTAATCAAATTTGATACACTCATAGACAAAGACATAAGAAACGATATTCAGAAGTTTCAAGGTTGCAGTTCTTACTATAGTGCAGAAAATCGATAATATATATATATATATATATATAAGTTTTCATTACACCCGAGCAACGCCGAGCTATACTGCTAGTTAAATAATATTTATTTGAATAGCTTTAAATAATATTTATCTCTTTCCTATGCTTCGCACTCCATGTTTTGTTTACACAAGCTAAATAGATAAGTTATTCCCCGTTTCGCTCTGTTCCTCTCTTACTTTCAATGTCTTGTGAGTCCCACAATCTCCATGCCCCCTTTCCTCATTATGTATCCCAGAAATGTCTGTTTTTGTTCTAGATACAATTTTCCCTTTTTATTTTTCATTTTTTTAAACATCCTTCTTATGCATATGCTCCATCCATGGTATTCTCAGTATCCTTCTGTAGAACTAGATATATGTTGGCTCTAGTCTCCCCTTAATCTGTGAAGAAATCGCCCAATTCTCAATGTTTTAGCTTTTGAAAGGTATCCTTACTTATGCTGTCTTTGACTCCTGTGGAAAGCAGATACACTTGTTCTCTTTGTACACTAGTCTGAATTAGATCTATGTGTATCTCTATTTTTTTTACTTTTGTATAAACCGCATTGTATCTACGTTTCTGACAGTAGTTTAAAATTTACCATATCTAACTTTTTATTATTATTTTTAAGTCAGATCATTGGATATTTCTGTGACTCAAGTGTAAACCCGACCTATGTTTTTCATTTCCACATATATTTACCGTTTCCATTCAAATGTAAACCTTTTCACACAAGCTTAAACCGGACCTATGTCTACCGTTTCCACTTGAGTGTAAACAAGACCAATATCTATTTGTTCTATACGAGTGTAAACCGGGCAAATACTTACCTTTTCTATTCAAGTGTAAAAGGTGTCAATGTCTACTGTTTCTACTCGAGTGTAAAACGGACCTATATCTTCCATTTTATTCGAATGTGAACCAAAGTTATGTTTACTTTGTCTATTCGACAGTGGACCGTTTACCATTTTTACTAAAGTGTAAAACGAACCTATGCCTACCCTTTCTACTCGAGTGTAAACCGGACTTATGTCTACCTTTCTATTCCAGTGTAAACCAGATCTATGTACCTTTTCTGCTCGAATGTAAATGGGATGAATGTCTACCTTTTTGACTGTAGTCTAAATCGGTCCTATGTCTACCTTTTCCACAAGTGTAAAAACATGACAAATGTCTACCTTTTCTACTCGAGTGTAAAACGTACCAATGTCTATGTTTTTGATTGTAGTCTAAATCAGTCTTATGTATACACTGACTTGTATAAAAACGCATATACTGTTGGCACACAAACAATTTTCAAACTCTGAATCGGTATATAGTTAGCAAAAGTTTGCCAACCCCTGATTTAAAATGTCTGAATGTGTACATTTTTTACTCTAGGGTAAACTGTCTATATA
This sequence comes from Ascarosepion bandense, assembly GCA_037127315.1. Taxonomy (NCBI): domain Eukaryota; kingdom Metazoa; phylum Mollusca; class Cephalopoda; order Sepiida; family Sepiidae; genus Ascarosepion; species Ascarosepion bandense. Next base: position 2,200,985 of record JBBBDQ010001495.1, read on the forward strand.
TGTACATTATTTTTACTCTAGTGTAAACTCTCTATATGTGTACATTTTTTACTCTAGTGTAAAACTGTCTCTATGTTTACGTTTTTTTACTATAGTGTAAACTGTCTCGATGTGTACATTTTTTTACTCTAGTGTAAACTGTCTCTATGTGTATATTTTTTTTACTCTAGTGTAAACTCTCTCTATTTGTACATTTTTTAACCTTTAGTGTAAATTCTCTCTATGTGTACATTTTTTACTTTAGTGTAAACTGTCTCTATGTGTCTTTTTTTACTTTAGTGTAAACTGTCTCTATGTGTACATTTTTGTACTCTAGTGTAAACTGTTTCAATGTGTACATTTTTTACTCTAGTGTAAACTGTCTCTATGTGTACATTTTTTAATCTAGTGTAAACTATTTCTATGTGTACATTTTTTACTCTAGTGTAAACTGTTTCTATATGTACATTTTTTACTCTAGTGTAAACTGTCTCTATGTTTATATGTTTTTACTCTAGTGTAAATTCTCTCTATGCGTACATTTTTTACCTTAGTGTAAACTGTCTCTATGTGTCTTTTTTTACTCGAGTGTAAACTGTCTCTATGTATACATTTTTGTACTCTAGTGTAAACTGTTTCTATGTGTACATTTTTCTCTAGTGTAAACTGTCTCTATGTGTACAGTTTTTACTCTAGTGTGAACTGTTTCTATGTGTACATTTTTGTACTCTAGTGTAAACTGTTTCTATGTGTATATGTTTTTACTCTAGTGTAAATTCTCTCTATGTGTACATTTTTTACTTTAGTGTAAACTGTCTCTATGTGTCTTTTTTTTACTCTAGTGTAAACTGTCTCTATGTGTCTTTTTTTGCTCTAGTGTAAACTGTCTCTATGTGTACATTTTTTACTCTAGTGTAAACTGTTTCTATGTGTACATATTTTTACTCTCGTGTAAACTGTCTGTATATGTATATTCTTAACTGTACCAAAGTGTTGTTTTTTACTCTCGGGTATAGCGGCCTTATGTATGCCTTTTTTTAAAAATGTAACTAATACTTGGGATTTATCTTCTTTTCTATTTACCGTAGTGTAAATTGACTTATGTCTACCAATCTCTTTATTACTTGAATCAACATTGAATAACCTAAAATGGGCATATATCTTGTTAAATAAACGTAGCCTGTCATTCTATCGAACAGAACCGAACTGGTAAAACTTGTTGATAAATAATTTGCAAGCTTCTTCATTTCTTTTCTTGTTCCTTATCATGTTTCCTTATTTTGTTTTGATTTCTACGTTTAAACCTGAGCAATTATTCTCAAATATAGATAGATATTTTTTTTACCCGACAAATCCAAGTAGCAACAGTTCTTTGACATTCTGCTTGCGAAAATTATTTACAGTGCATTTCCACTTCTTAACTTTTGTTCAGCATCAAGACCTTAAACGTGCATATGTTATAGCATATGCTATAACATGTTATATAATATGTTATAGCATATGCTATAACATATTATATAACATGTTATAGCATATG
>JBBBDQ010001495.1:2205000-2230000 GCA_037127315.1 Ascarosepion bandense
TTGGTCATCCAAACACGCCTTCGGATCTCACTGTCACAATTTCAGTTCCTCTGTTAGAACATTCCTCAGGTAGGTAACCTTCTGTATGATTTTAGTATCCCTGATCTGTAATTGGCATTTTAGGTTCCTCTTTTTCATGCATTCCGTTTTCTTGTAGTTTATGTTTAATCCTTTCATCTTGCTCTCCTCCGTTACATTCTGTAGGAAGTCTTGTATTTTTATGGTTCAATCAAAACTGTTTTAAGTTTGGAAATAAGAAACATCAGAAGATGCTAAATCAGAACTGTAAGGCCAGGGCACATAATGAGAAAAGAGTGCTTAGAAAATCAGATACTCACAGGCCAGGTTGAAGGCAAAAAGTACAGAGGAAAAAAATATAAACTACTTAATGATCTTTGGGTAATAAATGGCTGAACATGGTTTAGGAGAAATTACAAATAGTTAAATTTTATTAAGCAACTACGAAGATAGGACGTTGTGAAGAGCAATGATCGTCTACGTCTTGAAGGGACACTGCACATAAAAAAGAAGGTAACGTCTAATGATTTTTAATAGAAATTCTTGGAATGTTTCCTTTGTTTGATGGGAGAACTGAGCAGGGGTAGTAATGATGGAAAATCATTCTCTGATGAAGATTTCACGGCGATCGTTTTTCTCTCTTCAAAGAAGTCGATTCGCAAATTTACCTCAGGAACACAGAAAACGCTTGACCATAAGTCTCCTTTTGACTGGCTGGCTTTTGGTTTGATCATTTCCTCTTTGGGTAATCATTTCTTTGATTAAACTTGGCCTTCAGGGTCGTACGGGTGAATCTAAGTTGCATCACCCGTTACAATTCGCCCGAGAAAGCCTTCAGGGTTTTGATCCGACCTATTTAAAATTTCAAGTGAAACCTCTGATTTTGTCTTTCCTGATATGGACGCAATGGGTACCCACTGGTCCCCAATGGGAAGAGGATTTTTTTCAACTTTAAGTTTTCAAATAAAGTCGTATGCTCTGAACTGAGATATCGAGAGTGTTAGCTATTATTTCTCTTGGTAATTGTAGATATCGGCTCGGAACGAGAAATCGGAGAGCCGTGTTCGAATTCCAGTTGAAGTCGTTGTATCCACATACATGCAAATACCCTTAAAAAAAGTATTAATCCGTCTCTTCTTCCTCCAGATAGGGGTTAAATAGATTGGGTTCGATAGCCTTGGTTGACAACCAGTCTACCTCAGAAAGTAATGGCAACCTACTGCGGGAAAATTCTTCTACTCAGTCTAGTCTCTTTCGAAACATAAGTTCTCAATCGTGTATCTTGTATGACACTTAACTGACTGAATCATTGGTCACCTACAATTAATTGATAGCATCGATTTATCGTCTCGCAGACCGAAATTGGTAATTTTTTTGTCATCTTCAACTCACTCGAATCCTCTTTTGAAATGAGGTTACCATTTGTAAATTGCCGATTTTTTTTATTCTATGAATTATATATGTAAGCTTTTCGAAAAGCATAAATAAAGTCTTCAAACTTCCAAACGAGTTTTACCATACATCTTCTGTCAGTTCTTGCTTAAATTTTTTATCAGGATTCCAGCTGTTTCAAAGTGAGTTGTTTCTAAAATGGCGTAAACATCAATTAGTCAATTAGCTACCTCGGAATACTTCCGGTTTATACAGTAAGTACAAATTTACATTTCTGCTAATATAAATATAACAATAGTTTTTTTTTATGTCTTTTCCATGAACATTTTGAATGCAATTCTTGATTAAATATCAGATTTCTTAAGGATTTGTCTCTACTTCTGAGATGAGGTTGTATTGACATTATTTACATTGTTCAGATTTATCCTCATCTTTATTGACAAGGTTACGACGTTTCGGCCATCGTACGCTCCGGTTGTCTTCAGGTGCTAGGAATTTCAAACTGAACCCTTTATTTTGATCACTAGGGTATATCATTCACATTCCATGTGCAATGACACTTCTAGATGCTATGTTGTTATATCCCTTTAACTCAACTAAGTTATTTGTTCACTAATGCCGTAGCCAGGTTGAACTCGCAACTCTTTCAGTTAAGTCACTGGAACTAAACAAAGATTATATCCACTGGGCCATGTGTTCTCGAGGATCTAAAGAAGACCTGAAAGATTGGTTAGGGCCGCCACGTTGTCCAGTGGGCTGCAAATGATTTTAAGTGGGCTTAGTGCGTACAAAGACAGAGTGTCAAATAACAAAATGACAAATGGATAAAATGTCGAAGGGTAAAATGACGAATTGACAAAATGTCAAGTAGACAAAGTTTCCAAAGAACAAAATGTCGAATAACAAAATGACAAATGGATAAAATGTCGAAGGGTAAAATGACGAATTGACAAAATGTCAAGTAGACAAAGTTTCCAAAGAACAAAATGTCGAATAACAAAATGACAAATGGATAAAATGTCGAAGGGTAAAATGACGAATTGACAAAATGTCAAGTAGACAAAGTTTCCAAAGAACAAAATGTCGAATAACAAAATGACAAATGGATAAAATGTCGAAGGGTAAAATGACGAATTGACAAAATGTCAAGTAGACAAAGTTTCCAAAGAACAAAATGTCGAATAACAAAATGACAAATGGATAAAATGTCGAAGGGTAAAATGACGAATTGACAAAATGTCAAGTAGACAAAGTTTCCAAAGAACAAAATGTCGAATAACAAAATGACAAATGGATAAAATGTCGAAGGGTAAAATGACGAATTGACAAAATGTCAAGTAGACAAAGTTTCCAAAGAACAAAATGTCGAATAACAAAATGACAAATGGATAAAATGTCGAAGGGTAAAATGACGAATTGACAAAATGTCAAGTAGACAAAGTTTCCAAAGAACAAAATGTCGAATAACAAAATGACAAATGGATAAAATGTCGAAGGGTAAAATGACGAATTGACAAAATGTCAAGTAGACAAAGTTTCCATGGGACAAAGTGTCGAACGAACAAAATAAATGAACAAAATGACGAATGAACAAAGTCTTTCCGCCTGAATCTATCCTGCACTTATATAAATCCACCATCCGCCCGTGTATTGAGTACTGCTGCCACATCTGATCGGGTGCCCCTTCTATTCTCCTCGGGGTTATTGACAAAATACAGCGAAGAATCTGTAATGTGATTGATACCGACTTGGCTGACCGCCTGCAGTCACTCTCTCACCGGCGTGACGTGGCTTCCCTGTGCCTTTTCTATAAGTACTTTCATGGCTTCTGCTCTGACGAACTTAAATCACTGGTGCCCCATAGATGCGAATTTGTACGAGATACTAGATTGGCAACTAGGTCCCACCCTTTTACAGTGAAACCAATTAAATGTAACCGCAATTTCTACTCAAACAGCTTCTTTCCTCGCACTTCCCGCCTGTGGAATTCCCTACCGCATGCTTGCTTCCCCGACGGCTACAACCTCCAGGAGTTTAAATGTTAAACTCACACCCACTCTCTCCCTATGTACATTCTAAGTCGTCTACCAACCTCCTTCTGACATTTCCCATACCCAATTGCTCTATGTAACCCCCTGCGCTATAGTGGCAGTGGAATGCCTTGCTTGGGGTGATACGATTAAAAATAAAGTGCCGGACAAAGTATGGAACGATCAAAGGGTCAAATACACAAAGATCCGAACGGAAAGAGTCGAACTGACTAAATGACGAAAGGCCTGCAATGTGTCTACAATAGTTTATCTTACCCCGCAAGTATTCTGTCAGTAAATCATTAGGCGCTACTTTTGCGTGATGTCTACTTCATTATATCAGGAGTAGGGCGAAGGTCTATCGTGTCCCGCCACTCACGTTGCCACCCAGTGACAGGAGCATAGACTCAGGCAACTGAGCGATCGTAGTTGGATGCTAAAACGGTGATTCCCAGGAAAATGCGAGGTGTTGGTAATCAGCTATTCCAGTCATTTTTTGATCATCTCTGCTGGAAAACGAGAAAAATCGCAATAGCCTATTCGTGCCATTCCTTGAAGATATATGAAGTGTTTATCGCTAAGATAAATATATCTATTGTATTTGATAGCGTGTTTATTTTCACCTCGCTACCTTTAATATAAATCTAAATAGTATATAGATATATAAATATTAATATAAGGTTTAAATAATTATGTATACGCATACAATATTATAGTTCGATACTGCGGTAGACCTCACTCTATAGTCGAAACGGGAGGTAAACCTCACGCTATAGGCAAAACGGGAGGTAGACCTCACGCTATAGGCGGAATGGGAGGTAGAACTCCCGCTATAGGCGGAACGAGGGGTAGAACTCACGCTATAGGCGGAACGAGAGGTAGATCTCACGCTATAGGCGGAACGGGAGGTAGAACTCACGCTATAGGCGGAACGGGAGGTAGACCTCAAGCTATAGGCGGAATGAGAGGTATACCTCACGCTATAGGCGGATGGGAGGTAGATCACACGCTCTATTGAGGTAGACCTCACTTTATAGCAACACCAATAATTCGTTTTAAATTTTAAACTAATATAAAACCTCCGATTAAAAAAATGTTTTTTTCTATATAATTACTAATTCATTTTTTAACAACCTTCTACATTCAAACTACAGTAAAGAGTTAACATTTTTATTTATGTGAAATAACAATTGTGGTAAAAATAAAAATATTTTTTTCATGAGGAAATCAAAACTGTAGCCAAATATAATTTAATATTGTGATTAGTGGCTTTAGGATATTCTAATTCAGTTGTGGTGTCGTATTTAAAAAATGTCTTTTAGTCTTTGGTTTACAATTGTATATTGTTTGTGTTTTCGTTCAAAATGTCTGCCTTTATGTTAAGTTATCATTTAGTCAGTTTTTCTCTGTTCTTTCGACACTTCATTCGATACAGTGTCCATTCGTCAAAAATTTAAATACCTGGGAAGGATTCTAACAGAAGATGGAAAGTGCGACACAGAGATCCAAAGGAGAATTGGCATGGCGATGAACGCGTTCCAGAAGTTGAGTAAAGTATTAAGACACAGGAAACTTTTACTAGAAACAAAGAAGAGACTACTTGAAATCAAGTAACGTCTTTAGTTTGTCTTTCGTCATTCTACGCGATGAAAACGGTATAGTCCATTATTTATAAGTTTACGTGCGAACTAAGAAAGGAAAGGGCGTGCACAATTATTAAATGGCCCTCCCAAGGGATTCAAACATCAGAAACAGAATCAAAGAACTTGGCTCGTGTCATAAAATATTGAACTTGCCTTTTTTTTCTCGAACAGTTTGCTCCTTTCTGTAATTTTTTAATCTTGCAAATGTGGTTCTACAGAAGGATGCTGTGGATATTATTGACGGAGCATGTAAGCAATGATGAGGTTTTGGAAAGGATGGAAACCAAAAAGGAAATTAATATTGAGCATCAGGAAGAGACAACTGAAGTTCTTGGGACATACAATGAGGAAGGAGGGCTTGGAGAACCTGATACTAACAGGCCAAATAGAGGGAAAAGAGACAGAGGAAAGCAGTGGATAACATATTTGAAAGGCCTGAGCAGGTGGATGACAGAATCCCCGTTCTGTCATCCACCTGCTCAGGCTCTTCAAAGATGTTACATGAGAAAGGCCTTTCAAAGATGTTACAGGAGAAAGCGTGCTAAGAGCCACCAGGGATAGGGAGACGTGGAAGGCCATGATTACCTACGTCCTAAAAGAACAAGGAACATAGAAGAAGAAGAACCTCCTGCCAATTTTATGACAACCACAAATAAAATCGAGATGGGAAACCCTTAAAACAGCCATCCACTGACCAGTAACTTCAAGTGTTCCTTGTGGCAAAAAGAAAACAAAATCATGAAAATATTGGTATAGTTTTCCACGAATATTTTGTAGGCTTCTCGTATATTCAGTCTATATCTCGTATATTCTCCCGATCTATCGCTTTGGTTGGGTACCTCGACGTGGTGTAATGGTTAGCAAGCTTCTTGCGTTAGACCTTATTGTAACTGGGTAGAGAATTCGATCTTCACTGGGTACCACACACTTTCGGCCTTGTACCACATCTAAGCCGTGCTTAGAAAATCAGCTATTGAGCATCTTGGCGTGGTGTAATGGTTAGTAAACTTGGTTAGCTAGAACCAGTTACGACTGAGTAGTAAGTTCAATTCTCACTGCGTATCCCATAATTTCAGCCTTGTGCCACATCTAAGCGACGCTTAGAAAATCACCTATCAATCGCTTTGGTATGTAAATACATTTTAGAAAATAAAATCCTTACCTTGAGGCTTACGCCCATATCACGTTGGATACACCGGTTCTCGCTCGATCACCGAAGTTAAGCAACGTTGAGCCTGGTCAGAACTTAGATAGGTGACTGCTTGGGAATACCAGGTGCTGTAAGCGTTTATTGACGGATGTGCGTTGTGGTGCAGTGGATATCGGCTCGGAAAGAGAAATCGGTGAGCCGAGTTCGAATTCCAGTTGAATACCCTGCATTCACTTAAGCAATGGTACCCTTGGGAAAGATATTAATCCGTCCCTTCCCTCCAGTTATGGGCTAAATAACAAGGGTAGCACTTGGGGACCCTGCCCTTAAAAACAAATACGAATTAATCTTGATACTCGAAAAGAAAAATGTATTACTAGACACAAAAAAACATACAATAAATTGTTGAAAGAAAAAGGTATTACCAGCAATAAATAAATAAAATTTAGTTGGCAATAAATGACCCGCCGAGGTCGATATGCCATAAAAACAAAAACAATCTTACCTTGATAAAAATCCCTCAGAAGACAAAACGCGTCGGCTCGTAAAAGTTTTCCATTTGTCTTTAAACTTCTTCTATGCGCCGTGTCCCTTCAGGACGCAGGCGATTATGGCCCTTCACATATCCCAAACTTAACGTTCCCTTCTTTTGTTACCCCTCCTAAACCCTGCTCTGCTATCTATTTGCTCAAGCTTATAAATTTAGAATATGTGTAAAAATTAGCATCGTCAAAAAGTGAGGGGTCTGTTTATATAGTGATTATAATAGAGACTTGATCCCCCACTACATCTACATTATAATTTCTTATTTGTTTATCAAATTTTGAGGTCCTGGGTATAAATGCAAACTGCATCCGGCAGCAAGTCCTCTGATTGGGGGGGGGGGGTGAGGAGCATGGAACCATCTCTTAATTGCTTTTGTTGCTAGGTCCACCCTGACCCAGGGTAGTAGCACCTGTTAGGGTCCCAGCTATGGGCAAATAGTTAGCCCCCAAACTGGGGTCAAACTGGGTCGTTTTTGGCGATCATGTCGATATCCATAGCACCATAACGCACGTTCGCAATTATACTAATAACCTTTCCAAATATATCAAGCTTATCTACTTGTTCCAAGTTTTAGTTTATTTATGGCGATATGGAACGGGTGTCTACCATCATTTATGGCGATATAGAACGGGTGTCTACCATCATTTATGGCGATATAGAACGGATGTCTACCATCATTTATGGCGATATAGAACGGGTGTCTACCATCATTTATGGCGATATAGAACGGGTGTCTACCATCATTTATGGCGATATGGAACGGGTGTCTACCATCAACAATAATGAACCCTTGTAGGACTTTTAATTCTCTCAGAATTGTCTCGCTTTATGGGTTGATTTCTAGCTTCTCTGAAAAAGAAATTTGTTTACAACGATGACAATGCCACTTGAAGATATTCACTTAAGTGCCATTCGTGATAAACGTTTTGGGCGATCATGTCTCGAAAGAGACATGACAAACTGGGCAGAAGTTTATCCCGCTGTAGGTTGCCATTGCTTTCAGCGGTAAACTGGTTGCCAGCCAAGGCTATAGAACCCAGTCTGTCCTATTATTTAACTCATAACTGGAGGAAAAAGACGGATTAATACCTTTCCTAAGGATATTTGTTCGTAAGTGAGTGCAAGAAATTCAACTAGAATTCGAACTCGGATCCTCGATTTGTCGCTCCGAGAAATCGTGGCGCCGATATTGTCGTTTATTTTACAGTTTGAATTCAATTTAAGATTTAATCTGGTTTTGTTTGTCGCGGCGTTTTTCTCCTTTTTTTTTTTGTTTAAATAAATATACCTTTTGTTTGGATTTCGTCCGTTTAAAGTAAGCATTACGTACTGATTTCTCTATGAATTCATAAAATTGTCATTGATTTTATCTCATATCTAAAAATTTAATTTAAATCTTTCACTTTCACAAAAATCTGCACCCGTCACCCGTTCTATATCGCCATTTGGATTTTTAAGAGTTGGTCGGAGGTTAAGGAAAATCAGAATAGAAGAATGTGTAGCGGGTATCTTATCTTATTTATTTTTTCTAGTTGTAGTAGGATTCCCTTCTAGTGAAGGGTAATTATATACCGTGCAGGTTAAGGGAATTTGGCCTTGTGGGAAGATAGCCCACTATAAGTCATAAAATGATTATAAAATCAAGAAAGGCAATTTGAGTATAAAATAACATTTCTATATACACATTTCAATTCATGTTTTTACAATTAAAATAATACTTGAATATAAGTCCAACGGAGGTTAGAATGTTCATGGAAAATATAATGCTGAAAAAGATAAAAGGCTTAGGAGTATGGGAGCGTCTTGTAGGTAAGGGGATGTTCATTTTGAAGTTGCCGTTTCTAAGGTCAGTAAATCAGTAAGTAGTTTTGAGGAATGTCTTTGAAGAGGTCAGTAAGTACTTATGAGACAGGGAGAAGGAAAGAGGTCAGCAGAATAGTCGCTCGACTTAAGTCAAGAGCAGGCACTGATAACTCTAGCCTAAGAATCCTTCTGTCCAACGATGCTTTTTGTCTCCGCTTTTTATATCTGCTTTTTGGATCAAAAGCAGCTCGTTTCGAATTTCATCATTGTATTTGATTCAGGGCTTCCCATTGGCTGGTAAATAAAATTCGTGTAGGCTCGCGAAATGGAAATTTGATATTTGGTTAAATTTTATTTTTCAACCGGAACATCTGCGCAAACTCGGATGTGCGACGACGAGTTTTGTTCATTCGCTTTCTGGTCGGCATAGAGCCAACATCCGGTCTCGCTTTTCCTCGGTCGGTATAACCACATATGTACCGATGATGTGAATTTGTATAAAATCTCAACTTGCCAGGAAGTGACCCATGCGCTTGATCTCATGATCTTCCTCTGCGGTACAGACATTCAGAATCCTGTTATGAAACTGAAACAGATTGCCGCTGATATGATTCTGAGTGGCGCCTTCTATAGCATGACCGTCATACGAAGCGTTCTTTATCCGCTGTTTCACCCGTTGAGATCTGTTGTAGAACTCTCGGTGGCATAGAGCCACCGGATCACTCAAGACTCCACAAGGAGCGAGCGTCAGAGTAACTAGCAAGTAACTAGCAGTATAGCCCGGCGTTGCTCGGGTGTAATGAAAGCTTTAAAACTAATCCATGGTTCTGGAGCTCAGACTCAGTCTAAAGAATATTTGAAATAATAAATTAATTGCGACAATTTACCGATCGCACCTAATATATATATATATATATATATATATATATATATATATATATATATATATATACATATATATATATATATACTAGCAGTATAGCCCGGCGTTGCTCGGGTGTAATGAAATTTTTAAAACTAATCCATGGTCCTGGAGCCAAAACTCTTTGGACGTTGGCACGAAAGACTAAAAAAGCAATAGTTGTTTCCAGTTAAAGCGAAACCGTAAACTGAAAGAAAAATGAATGGATGTAAGACAAATTTTGATTTCCTGGTATCGATATCAAATTTTCTGCACTATTGTAAGAACTGCAACCTTGAAACTTCTGAATATCGTTTCTTATGTTTTTGTCTATGATTGTATCAAATTTGATTAAAATCGGACCACTCCTATAACCCGATTTTTTAGATTATCGATTTTCGATATTTATCGGGGCGTACCTCGACACAAAACCTAACTAAGAACACTTGCAGACGCTTATAGTACAACTGTGTAAATTTTAAAGAAAATCAGTTCAGCCGTTTCAGAGTCTGTAGGTAATGGAGACACACACACACAGACAAAGTTCCATTTATAAATAAGTTTAGATAGATACCTCAATATATGGGCGATCACGGAATCCATTCGATCTATAGTTTTCGCTGATATTCTTTTCCTGTTTCGTAGTTGGTTGTTCCAGATACGTAGGACTGACAGAGTCAGTCAAGTGTCATACGTGATATGCTTGGGCTGACTGGGCAGAAGATTATCCCGCAGTAGGTTGCCATTACTTTCTACGGTAGACTGGTTGCCAGCCAAGGCTATAGAACCCAATCTGTCCTGTTATTTAACCCATAACTGGAAGGAGAAGAGATGGATTAATACCTTTCCCAAGTGTATTTGCGCGTAAGTGAATGCAATGAATTCAACTGGAATTCGAACTCAGCTCCCCGATTTCTTGTTCCGAGTCGATATCCACTGCACCATAACGCACATCCTTTACTGATAGAGGAAGGACTTGCCATAATTATGTTATTAATTGATAGCTTTGCTTATCGTCCGGTTCACACTCCTCCCCACGCTTTTGACCAGAAGTAGAATTTTATGCTTTGTTTCCTGTTTAGGATTGGGTTTCCAGTGCCTTCTTAAGTTTTTTCATGTGGTTTCCGGCGTTCCCTTTTCCAATCTTTTCACTCTTACGTAGCCCCCTGCACATTAGTGGCGTTACCGCTTTGCTCGTGGTGATATGATTAAAAATATATATATATATATATAATAGAAGTCATGTTCAGAAGATTAAGATATATAGAGTGCCTGTATAATAATCTTCAGCTCTCAAATATTATTATGGCAAGTAAAAATTGGTGCTACATAATCTTTCATTTTTCCTTAGTTGTACGATTGCATAGCCGGTTTACATTTCTCCTCGATCTTTTGAACAGGGGTAGAGATTTATCCCTGGCTTCCTGTTTAGGCTTAAATTTCCGGTTTATTTTAAATTTTAAAAAAATTCTATTTCACTCCTAGTTTTCGTGACTTTATCACCTTTCTTTGGGGTGTGTAAGTGTGTATGAAGATGCAGAAAAATTCTTGACTAATTTCTCCAAATCAGTATTCAGGTATTGGTTCTTTGAAATAATGATTTTGGTAAATGTATCTGATTGGGAATCTTGTAATTGCGTATATTACTAAATAATAATAGTTTTCGAGATGAGGCTAAGGGACAGTTTGCAAAAAGAGAATTTGCATTTTGTTAAAACTAATAATTACCCTGATATCAGACAGGTGTATTTACCCGAATATATTCATAAGAAAATTAAGTTGTCTTCAATAAAGTTTAGCCAAAATAGTTGATATTAAATAAAATAGTAATATTAGCCGTTTTCCTACATATATTGGAGTCACCACAGGTCAACTCCTTTTAGAACAAAGGAGTCACCACAAGTCAACTCCTTTTAGAACAAAGGATCTTGATTGATATCAAATTCGATTCAAACCTCTATGATCTCCTGGTATGAATAAAATACTACACTAGTAATTTATTTATTTTTTTCCTCTTTCTTGTTAGATTATATTAATCTATTATAAAAATGATTTCTTCTTGACGAAGTAATAATTTCCTACAGTTTTCTTGGAGAAGGAACATCATTGCAAATAAATGCAGTCCTTTTTCTTTTCTTTTTCTTTTTTTTTCTTTTTTCTTTTCTTTTACTAAAGAAAATTATCTGCCGTCATCTGAGTTATAATTCATGCAACTGTCAACAGGGAAGGAATGCATCACATGACAGACTGGCAAGTGCAGCAAAAGATGTACGGTAATGATAGTAATAACAATATTAGTCATTTCCCAACAAGGAAAGATTCGACATTCACTGTCAGTACTGCTTTCGGTTGAAATACTCTTCAATTGTTTTCGCTTTGGTAATGACCTGTTAGGGCCCCAGATACGAGAAAATAGTAACCACCACCAAACAAACAAACAAAAAATCAACAGCACACTTTTCTAATAAAACTATCAGTTTAGCCCAGTTTTACTCTGGTAGTTTAAGGAATAATAAGAATAAAAAACATATGATGAATTTACATAGCAAATACTTACACAACGTCCACCCTCGTCACTTTTATAGAAATAGATAACAATGTAGAATGTCTCTATTATATTAGGGTAGGAGGGGATGGGCAACATATATAGATATAGATAATATAAAGTTGGGTGATCGATTCTATATTATAATCAATACATAAACTGATCCCTGACTTTGTGGGGTGATATATATTTTTCTACCCCTAATTTTGGCTTTCTGAAAAATTTTTAGGTGTCGTTAGCGTTCTAAAATTTTAATCTACATCTGAGTGCAACTCTCGTCGAGCTAGACCGCAAAATGCAGACGCTAAGTCGAATCTATCAAACAAACAAATATTTACGCTACGTCCACCCTCGTCCCTTTTATAGATATAGATAACTAAAAGTATATTTTTATTGCAAAATGACAATCAATGCAACACTAGAAAAATGTTTTTATAGTAAAATTGATTACAATATTTTTATAAACTATAGAACATATCTAAACTTATTTATAAATGGAACTTTGTCTGTGTATGTTTCTGTGTGTGTGTGTGTGTGTGTGTGTGTGTGTGTGCGTATCCGTTACCTATAGACTCCGAAACGGCTGAACCAATTTTCTTGAAAATTTACACAGTTGTACTATAAGCGTCTGCGAGTGTTCTTAGCTAGGTTTTGTGACCCCCGCCCGATAAATATCGATAATCGAAAAAATCGGGTTATAGAAGGAGTGGTCCGATTTTAATCAAATTTGATACACTCATAGACATAGACATAAGAAACAATATTCAGAAGTTTCAAGGATGTTGTTCTTACAATAATGCAGAAAATCGATAATATATATATATATATATATATATTTAGTATATCGAGGCAGCAAGTAATTTTCCAGACATATGCTATTAAATATAAGAGACAATGAATGTCTATTATGTTTAATCATGAGCCGTTCTAAACGTCGTATTTTTGCTTTAATTTCGGTTGAAAATAAAGACAAAAATTCTCCAACATTTGGATAATTATTTATTGGTTTTCTTCTAAGCTTTCGGCTCACATGAGCCATCTTCAGAGAGGTAGTTTGAACTGAAATATTATAAAATCCATCCACATCGACGATTTTATTTTGTGTTGACATAAAACTCCGCTTGGCAACGGCAATAGTTACTGCAAAAATAATAAACGCAGTTCAAGAACTTAAGAACTGCGTTTATTATTTTTGGTAACTATTGCCGTTGCCAAGCGGAGTTTTATGTCAACACAAAATAAAATCGTCGGTGATGGTGGATTTTATAATATTTCAGTTCAAACTACCTCTCTGAAGATGGCTCATGTGAGCCGAAAGCTTAGAAGAAAACCAATAAATAATTATCCAAATGTTGGAGAATTTTTGTCTTTATTTTCAACCGAAATTAAAGCAAAAATACGACGTTTAGAACGGCTCATGATTAAACATAATAGACATTCATTGTCTCTTATATTTAATAGCATATGTCTGGAAAATATATATATATATATATATATATATATAAAAAGGCAAGATGTTTGAGTGTTTGTCTGTTTATCTGTCTGTATGTCTGTATTTTTTCAGCCCTTTTATTTTAGTTTTTGCTTCGGGTTTGGCTCTAAGTAGGTATTATTGTAGTTCTTAGTCTCAGCCATGATACCATTTACTTAGGGGACTTATTTAGCCTTCAAAATTCAGTTTACGACGAAAAAAACTTATTTGATATCGATACGAGGAAATCAAAATTTGACTTACATCCTTTCCTTTTTCTTTCAGTTTAGGGTTTCGCTTTAACTGGAAACAACTATTGGTTTTTAGTCTTTGCTGCCAACGTCCAAAGAGTTTGAGCTCCAGGACCATGGATTAGTTTTAAATCTTTCATTACACCCGAGCAACGCCGGGCTATACTGCTAATATATATATATATATATATATATATATATATATATTATTTTGAACATTATTTTTACCGATACTCGTATTTATGTAGATATTCTGTTTTTAATTAAACAGTATTTTATATTTATATCTACCGGCCTGATTATTTCACGATAAATTTTTTATGACGAAAGTGTGTGCTACCCAGCAGGATTCGAACCTGCGACCCCTATTACATAGGGGAAGCATACCATTTGATCTGGTACCGTCTTGACCACTCGACCATGGATAGCCTCTTGATCAGACGAGGTTTTTTATCATGCTTATATAACACAATTTTCGATCCATCGTAAACAAACCATATCTGCTCGAATCCTGCTGGGTAGCACACATTTTCGTCATAAAAATTTATCGTGTAATAATCAGGCCGGTAGATATAAATATAAAATACTGTTTAATTAAAAACAGAATATCTACTTAAATACGAGTATCGGTGAAAATAATGTTCAAAATAATTCATTACAAATTGTCGGTTGCTTATAACCAAGTTTCGTTAAATATATATATATATATATATATTCATCCACTTACAGATCTATTTCGCTGTATGATAGCTCATCAGTCCTGTTAGACATCCGATTGCTTTTAGCCAGGATCTGGCGTCGGCGATTCTACCGCTGAGATATGGGCGCTCGGTAGAAGAAGGCACACTTTTAGGGTGTGATATACCATTTAGATGCCAATAACTAAGAGTGTTCTAATTCATTACTGGGTGAGCGATGCGTAGATGCTAGAGTAACTACTGTTTTTTCAAAGTCTACCATTCTTCCAGAGCTCATCAGTACGGTTAGACAACCGATTGCTCAATGTTAAATTTATTTATTTAATTTAACGGAATAATATAATTTAGAAAAATTGTTTAGATATTCTACAATTTCATGGGTAATACGTATTTCGCAGGCAACCCTTGCTGCTCGTCAGACTCAAATGATACAACAGTTAATATTCAAAATAATCCAGAAAATAATTACACGTGAGCATCTGTGTGTATTTTTCCTGAAAGATTATTTGAAGAGCAAGATTTTATAAATTAATAGTGAAAAGAAAGCATCCATCAATACCGAGATGAGCAATAACAGCTACTGGGCTGGAGAAACCTATTTTCCTGAAAATTATTTTAAGAGCAAGATTTTATAAATTACAAGTGAAAAGAAAGTATCCATCAATACTGGAGATGAGCAATAACAGCTACTGGGCTGAGAAACCTATTTTCCTGAAAAATTATTTAAGAGCAAGATTTTTATAAATTACAAGTGAAAAGAAAGCATCCATCAATACTGAGATGAGCAATAACAGCTACTGGGCTGAGAAACCTATTTTCCTGAAAAATTATTTTAAGAGCAAGATTTTATAATTACAAGTGAAAAGAAAGTATCCATCAATACTGGAGATGAGCAATAACAGCTACTGGGCTGGAGAAACCTATTTTTCCTGAAAAATTATTTTAAGAGCCAGATTTTATAACTACAAGTGAAAAGAAAGCATCCATCAATACTGGAGATGAGCAATAACAGCTACTGGGCTGGAGAAACCTATTTTCCTGAAAAATTATTTAAGAGCCAGATTTTATAAATTACAAGTGAAAGAAAGCATCCATCAATACTGGAGATGAGCAATAACAGCTAATGGGCTGAGAAACCTATTTTCCTGAAAAATTATTTTAAGAGCCAGATTTTATAAATTACAAGTGAAAAGAAAGCATCCATCAATACTGGAGATGAGCAAATAACAGCTACTGGGCTGGAGAAACCTATTTTTCCTGAAAAATTATTTTAAGAGCCAGATTTTATAAATTACAAGTGAAAAGAAAGCATCCATCAATACTGGAGATGAGCAATAACAGCTACTGGCTGAGAAACCTATTTTCCTGAAAAATTATTTTAAGAGCCAGATTTTATAAATTACAAGTGAAAGGGAAGCATCCATCAATACTGGAAGGAGCAATAACAGCTACTGGCTGGAGAAACCTATTTTCCTGAAAACGACGAAGAGTGACTAGCAAATTACAAGTGAAAAAGAAAGATCTATCAATACTGGAGATGAGCAACAGCTACTGGGCTGGAGAAACCTATTTTCTGAAAAATTACCAAGAGCAAGATTTATAAATTATAAGTGAAAAGAAAGCATCCATCAATACTGAGATGAGCAATAACAGCTACTGGGCTGGAGAAACCTATTTTCCTGAAAAATTATTTTAAGAGCCAGATTTTATAAATTACAAGTGAAATGAAAGCATCCATCAATACTGAGATGAGCAATAACAGCTACTGGGCTGGAAACCCATTTTCCTGAAAAATTATTTTAAGAGCCAGATTTTATAAATTACAAGTGAAAAGAAAGCATCCATCAATACTGAGATGAGCAATAACATTACTGGCTGAGAACCTATCTTTCTGAAAATTATTTTAAGAGCCAGATTATAAATTACAAGTGAAAGGAAGCATCCACTGACTACTACCTGGAAGGAGCAATATTGGCTACTGGGCTGGAGAAACTATTTTCCTGAAAAATTATTTTAAGAGCAAGATTTTATAATATATGAAAAGAAAGCATCCATCAATACTGGAGATGAGCAATAACAGCTACTGGCTGAGAAACCTATTTTCCTGAAAATTATTTTAAGAGCAAAGATTTTATAAATTACAAGTGAAAAGAAAGCATCCATCAATACTGGAGATGAGCAATAACAGCTACTGGGCTGGAGAAACCTATTTTCCTGAAAATTATTTTAAGAGCCAGATTTTATAAATTACAAGTGAAAATGAAAGCATCCATCAATACTGGAGATGAGCAATAACAGCTACTGGGCTGGAGAAACCTATTTTCCTGAAAAATTATTTTTAAGAGCCAGATTTTTATAAAATTACAAGTGAAAAGAAAGCATCCATCAATACTGGAGATGAGCACAATAAAGCACAACAGAAACCTGTTCTGAAAATTATTTTTAAGAGCATTTTACAAATTACAAGTGAAAGGGAAGCATCCATCAATACTGGAAGGAGCAATAACAGCTACTGGGCTGAGAAACCTATTTTCCTGAAAAATTATTTTAAGAGCAAGATTTTATAAATTACAAGTGAAAAGAAAGCATCCATCAATACTGGAGATGAGCACAACAGCTACTGGGCTGGAGAAACTCATTTTCCCAAAATTATTTTAAGAGCAAGATTTTTATAAATTACAAGTGAAAAGAAAGTATCCATCAATACTGGAGATGATAACATTAGAGCTACTGGCTGAGAAACCTATTTTCTCTGAAAAATTATTTTAAGAGCCAGATTTTATAAATTACAAGTGAAAAGAAAGCATCCATCACTACTGGAGATGAGTTAATAACAGCTACTGGGCTGGAGAAACCTATTTTCCTGAAAAATTATTTTAAGAGCCAGATTTAGTAAATTACAAGTGAAAAGAAAGCAGCATCCATCAATACTGGAGATGAGAGCACAATAGCCATTGGCTGGAGAAACCTATTTTCCTGAAAATTATTTTAAGAGCCAGATTTTATGTTTCATAAGTGAAAAGAAAGCATCCCATCAGTCACTGGAGATGAGCAATAACAGCCACTGCATGGAGAAACCGCTTTCCTGAAAAATTATTTGAAGAGCCAGATTTTAATAAATTACAAGTGAAAAGAACAACTGTATCAATACTGGAGATGAGCAATAACAGCTACTGAGAAACCCATTTTCCTGAAAAAATTATTTAAGAGCCAGATTTTATAAATTACAAGTGAAAGGGAAGTTATCCATCAATACTGGAAGGAGCAATAACAGCTACTGGGCTGGAGAAACCTATTTTCCTGAAAAATTATTTTAAGAGCAAGATTTTATAAATTACAAGTGAAAAAAAGAAAGCATCCATCAATACTGGAGATGAGCACAACAGCTACTGCTGAGAAACCTATTTCCTGAAAACTATTTTACAGCAAGATTTTATAAATTACAAGTAGCAAGAAAGTATCCACTGTACCTATATTAAAGCAACAACAGCCATTGCTGGAGAACCTATTTTCCTGAAAATTATTTTAAGAGCCAGATTTTATAAACCAAGTAAGTTTGAAAGCATCCATCAATACTGGAGATGGCACACAGCTACTGGGCTGGAGAAACCTGAATTTTCCTGGAAAAATTATTTAGAGCCAGACTTTATACCTCAGTTGTTGAAATGAAAGCATCCATCATACTGGGAGATGAGCAATAACAGCTACTGGGCTGGAGAAACCTATTTTCTCCTGAAAAAATATTTTGGGAGCCAGATTTTATAAATTACAAGTGAAAAGAAAGCATCCACTAATACTGGAGATGAGCAATAACAGCTACTGGGCTGGAGAAAAACCTATTTTCCTGAAAAATTATTTTAAGAGCAAGATTTATAAATTACAAGTGAAAGGGGAAGCCATCCATCAATACTGGAAGGACAATAACAGCCACTGGGCTGGAGAAACCTTATTTTCCTGAAAAATTATTTAAGAGCAAGATTTTATAAATTACATAAAGTGAAAAGAAAGCATCCATCAATACTGAGATTGTTTTTACAATGAAATACCAAGCTGGAGAAACCTATTTTCCTGAAAAATTATTTAAGAGTCAGATTTTATAAATTACAAGTGAAAAGAAAGCATCCATCACACTGGAGATGAGCATAAACAATGTTTACTGGGCTGAGAAAACCTATTTGCAAAGTAATCATTTTAAGAGCAAGACTTTTATAAATTACAAGTGAAAGCTAAGAAAGCATCCATCAATACTGGAGATTAGCAATAACAGCTACTTGGCTGAGAACCTATTTTCCTGAAAAATTATTTTTAAGAGCAAGATTTTATAAATTACAAGTGAAAGAAAGCATCCATCAATACTGGAGAGGAGCCAATAACAGCTACTGGGCTGGAGAAACCTATTTTCCTGAAAATTATTTTAAGAGCCAGATTTTAGCAAATACAAGTGAAAAGAAAGCATCCATCAATACTGGAGATGAGCAATAACAGCTACTGGGGCTGATAGCAAAACCTTATTTTCCTGAAAAATTATTTGAAGAGCAAGATTTTATAAATTAATATGAAAGGAAGCATCCATCAATACTGGAAGGAGCAATAACAGCTACTGGGCTGGAGAAACCTATTTTCCTGAAAAATTATTTTAAGAGCAAGATTTTATAAGAATATAGTGAAAAAGAAAGTATCCATCAATACTGGAGATGAGCAATAACAGCTACTGGGCTGGAGAAACCTATTTTCTGAAAATTATTTTAAGAGCTGATTTTATAAATTACAAAGGAAAGCAAAGCATCCATCAATACTGGAGATGAGCAATAACAGCTACTGGGCTGGAGAAACCTATTTTCCTGAAAATTATTTTAAGAGCCAGATTTTTTTATAAATTTATAAGTGAAAATGGAAGCATCCATCAATACCAAGGAGCAACAGCTACTGGGGCTGAGGAACTATTTTCCTGAAAACATTTCCAGACAAAGATTTTATAAATTACAAGCAAAAGAAAGCATCCATCAATACTGGAGATGAGCAATAATTACTACTGGCTGAGAAACTCTATTTCTGAAAAACGATTTAAGAGCAAGATTTATAACTATGCTAAAGAAAGCATCCACTGAATACTGGAGATGAGCAATAACAGCTACTGGGCTGGAGAAACTCATTTTCCTGAAAATTATTTTGTGATGATTTTATAAATTAGAAGAAATGAAAGCATCCAATACTGCCTGAGATGAGCAATAACAGCTACTGTCAGAGAACCATTTCCTTGAAAATTATTTTAAGATGCCAGATTTTATAAATTATAAGTGAAAAGAAAGCATCCATCAATACTGGAGATGAGCAATAACAGCTACTGGGCTGGAGAAACCTATTTTCCTGAAAAATTATTTGGTGAGCAAGATTTATAAATTACAAGTGAAAGGGAAGCATCCATCAATACTGGAAGGAGCAATAGCCACTTAAGTCAGAGAAACCTATTTTCTCTGAAAATTATTTTTAAGAGCAAGATTTTATAAATTACAAGTGAAAAGAAAGCATCCATCAATACTGGAGATGAGCAATAACAGCTACTCAGTTGTGAGAAACCTATTTTCTCTGAAAATTATTTTAAGAGCCAGATTTATAAATTACAAGTGAAAGAAAGCATCCATCAATACTGAGATGAGCAATAACAGCTACTGGGCTGAGAAACCTATTTTCCTGAAAAATTATTTGAAGAGCAAGATTCTTATAAATTACAAGTGAAAGGAAGCATCCATCAATACTGGAAGGAAGCAATAACAGCTACTGGGCTGGAGAAACCATTTCTGAAAATTATTTCAAGAGCCAGATTTTATAAATTACAAGTAGCAGCATCCATCAATACTGGAGATGAGCAATAACAGCTACTGGCTGAGAACCAGAGCCTGAAAAATTATTTTAAGAGCCAGATTTTATAAATTACAAGTGAAAAGAAAGCATCCATCAACACTGAGATGAGCAGTCAACAGCTAACAAGGCTGAGAAACCTATCTTCTGGAAAAATTATTTTAAGAGCCAGATTTTTATAAATTACAAGTGAAAAGAAAGCATCCATCAATACTGGAGATGAGCAATAACAGCTACTGGGCTGGAGAAACCTATTTTCCTGAAAAAATTATTTTAAGAGCAAGATTTTATAAATTACAAGTGAAAAGAAAGCATCCATCAATACTGAGATGAGCAATAACAGCTACTGGGCTGGAGAAATCTATTTTCCGAAAAATTATTTGAAGAGCAAGATTTTATAAATTACAAGTGAAAAGAAAGCATCCATCAATACTGGAGATGAGCAATAACAGCTACTGGGCTGGAGAAACCTATTTTCCTGAAAAATTATTTTAAGAGCAAGATTTTATAAATTACAAGTGAAAAGAAAGCATCCATCAATACTGGAGATGAGCAATAACAGCTACTGGGCTGGAGAAACCTATTTTCCTGAAAAATTATTTTAAGAGCAAGATTTTATAAATTACAAGTGAAAAGAAAGCATCCATCAATACTGGAGATGAGCAATAACAGCTACTTGGCTGGAGAAACCTATTTTCCTGAAAAATTATTTTAAGAGAAAAAATTTATAATTTTCAAGAAAATCGTTCTATAGGTAACGAGCACACACACAGACACACACACACATACACACAGACAAAGTTCCATTTATAAATAAGTTTATATATATATATATATATATATATATATACTCAGAAAGGTCATCATTATAGAGATGATTTTGTTAAAGTTTTTAATAGTAAATATTTATCGATGCGATAGGGGAATTTCTACGGTATTTTGTTGTCGTAAAATTCGTCATGAGATTATGAGGTCTTTAACTTAAGAATTAAGATTCATTTGAAAATGAAAATAGGAAAACCATGAAATTTTCACGGGTCCTTCTACTAAGAAATTATGTCGGAAAAAAAATTCAAAAATTACTAAGGCATGTATAAATGTGTGAGCTGTGCTAAATCAAAAATATTTCATCATTTCTTCGTCCCGAGTCAGGCTTCTTCTCATTTCCGGCCTGAGTCACAACCTTCTTCCCCACGCCGTTAAACCATTATTTTTAGAACGATTCGCGTGCTACAACAAAGAAAAGGCAGTGATCTAAAGTAATTTCACATGGACAGAAGGAAACCACGAAAGAAAAAGATGTATAGTCAAATATGGTCGACATTTACTAAAGAACGAGGAAATGTAGAATATAAAATATTTCCTCGGAGTAAATTTGATCCCCTACCCCCCGACTTTCGTCTTGTAGGTCCTAGTGCCGCCGTTTTTGTAGCTCCTCTTCCGAGCGCATGCGCCGACTGCATTAAGTTAGAAAGGATGTTTGCTTGTCATAAAAACTGAATTATTGGAAGCGAGTAAAAATGCGTCATTTTGGCGCGAATGTCGGCAGCAGCGGCGGCGTTGACGGATCCAATTGCGATGGCAAAGCGCGTCTGGGGCACCTTTACTGATTTGATAAATAAAGGAGATAAGTGAATTTATTTCATTCGTTTTTTTTTTTGTTTTTTTTTTAGTCGGTAGTTTACTGCTTTACCCTTTACATAAAGCATATTTTATAGATTCTTAGGAAAAGAATTTCCTGGGAAAAAAGTTAACTTTATCCGGCAAAAAAAACAAAAAAAAAAAACAAAAAAAACACTCACACAGTAGAAAGCTATATAGAGATGTATATGTAAAATTTTAGATAGAGTATAAAACAATAATTCTGAACAATATAAGATACACAGTTGATACAGTATTAGTAGCAGACACGGAAAGTAAACAACAAGACCTGCTACAGAAGGTAGCTAAATAATAAATAAATATAAAGTACAAGAAAATTGAATGCATGGTCATCAGCAAAAAGAGGAAACCAAAACGCCAACTACAAGCCTGGGTTACTGAAATCAACTAGATACAGAAATTTAAATACCTGCGAAGCGTTCTAACAGAGGAGGAAAAGTGCGACACTAAAATCCCAAGGCGTATTGGCATGGTCAAAGGCTAAGTAGAGTATTGAGAAACAGGAAGATTTTGTTGGAAAGAAAGAAGAAAGTACTGGATTAGGTGATGTCTGTCCTTCAATATGGCAGCGAATGCTGGACAATCTCATCAAAGATGAAGGAAAGACTTGAAGCGATTGAAATGGGGTTCTACAGAAGGATGATGAGAATACCATGAACCGAACAACGACGAGATTTTGAAGTGAATGGAAACGAAAAGGAAACTGATACTTAGCATCTAAAATTCTGAATTATGTGAATTCTGTCCACATCTTCAGAACATCAAAGTTCCGGAGATGTGAACATGAAGTTTGGTGTAAAGTGAGATTGCATGTGGAAAATGAAAAAGTTATTACCCAGTTGAATACACACAGACATGACACTTCTGCTGGAAAAAATACAAGTTAAAAAAAAAATGACAAAAATGTCGAATAAAAGTTTAAAGATTTTATTTTCCTTGCCAAAAGTTTTAAAACATTTTTAAAAACAATGATGTCGAAATGTTCTGACATCGAATCGGCAATGCCCAATCAGCAACGCCGAAATGTAGCAAAGCCCCGTTTTCAAATAAAACTGTAAATTAGTAGAAAGCTCTGAGGAAAATATAGAAGAATTTTTGTGGGATGGCATATATATTAAGAAAATCTTCCACAGACTTAGTTGATAAACCGGTTTAAAAGACCTTTTTTATTCGATGTAATTGAGGATATATATATATTGTTGACGTAACGAGCAAAAGTAATCTTGAATAAAAGTTCTGGAGAGGTGAACAAGAAGTTCGATGTAAAGTGAGATTGCATGTGGAAAATGAAAAATGAAAAAGAAAATGAAAAAAAATGTCTGTATGTATTTAACCAGTTAAATACATACAGACATAACACTTCTGCTGGAAAAAATACAAGTTGAAAAAAAAAGCAGGTGACAAAAACGTCGATTAAATTTTAAAGTTTTCATTTCACTTGCCAAAAATATGAATCCATTTTTAAGGAGAGTGACATCGAAACATTCTGACGCGGAATCGGCCACATCGAATCGTCCAATTATTTATCTGGCGTCGAATCGGCAACGTCCAATCATCAATGCCGAATGGGCTACGCTTAAACGTAGCAAACCAGTCTATATGACAGCGAATGTTGGACAATCTCATCAAAGATGAAGGAACTGAAATGTGGTTCTACAGAAGGATGCTGAGGATATCATTGACTGAAGATGTGAGCAACCATGAGGTTTTCGAGAGGATGGTAACGAAAACTAAACTTATATTAATATCAGGAAAAGACAGCTGAAGTTTCTGGGAAATGTAATGAGAAAGGATGGCTTGGAGAATTCGATACCCACAGGAGAGAAAGATGGAACGAGAGACAAGGGAAAGCAAAGTATTTCATAGTTGATGAGGATGAGCAAATGGCAGAACAGGGTTTTGGGATGAGTAACAAGAGAAGGTGCATTAAGAGCTACAGTGGACAGGAAGATGTGGAGGGCCATTACCACCGACGTCTTTAAGAGACAGGACACACAGAAAAAGAAGAAATATAAAGACAAACGAAAAACTAATATTAACCGAAGCGTTTCGTTCTCTGAGGGACTTTATCAAGGTAAGGATTTTCTTTTGTAACAATTATTTATATCCAAGAGCGAAAATATTATTGGTTTTTAAATTTAAGAATACTCATATATATCCAGCGTTTTTTTTTAAAGCAATACAGAGCGTGGCAGAAATATCTCACACATATTAAAGATTGGCTAAGGATTTTTGCTGTTTTTGATTAATTTCACCCCAAGCAAGGCAGTAAAGCCACTACGACTTAAGGGTTTACTGGGTGTGAAAAAAAATTGCTCAGGAGCGAGAACAAAAGAAGAATAATCAGAAGGACTGTAGAAAGCGTTGGACATTACATTTAAATTTTTGAAAATTAAAATTGACTGGAAAGCATGGAGGCGGAAGGGATCTCCACAAGCGAGAAGGACGAGAAAAAGAAACTATTAACATAGAATTTACGGTTACATCAAGCCGACTGAACAGTAAGTTGGTGGGACCTCGTCGCCACTCTACTGCCGCGGTTACATTTTTAAAAAGTCTAGATGGCATAACGAAGAGAAAATCTGAACATGAAAAGTATTTATAGAAAAGACACAGTGAGGCAAATTACTGAAACCGAGACGCCAGATCAGGACTGATAATATTGCTGATTATTCTTTGGGTTTTATTAAGGATTTCTAGATAAATCGTGGAAGCATCAGAACATATGTAGCCAATATTCTAAGCATGGGCAAATGGTAGACTCGTAAATACGAAAAATAGATTCAGGGGAGAAACATTGTCTGGTACGACACAGTGAACAAACTTTCTAAGAAACTGACAGTGCAAAGGATTTAGTATAGTTTTACGGACAAAAATACTAATTTTAGTAACTGACATAGCAAATTCAATATATTCTTTCGGGAGAAAACTAATTTTAGCAGCCGACCTAGCAATGGATTCAATATAGTCCAACGGGAGAAAACTAATTTTAGCAGTTGACCTAGCAATGGATTCAATATAGTCCAACGGG
>JBBBDQ010001495.1:2232500-2307500 GCA_037127315.1 Ascarosepion bandense
GAAGAAGAAGAGCTACAAAAGACATAAAGTTGTGGAAGAAACCCATGATCAACTACGTCCTAAAGGGATGGTATATAAAGAAGAAGAAGAAGAAGAAGAAGAGCTGCAAGAGCCATAAAGTTGGCTGAGAGCCATGATCAACTACGTCTAAAGGGATGGTACATAGAAGAAGAGAAGAAGAAGAGCTACAAAAGACATAAAGAAGTTGTGGAGAGCCACCGCAATCCAACTACGTCCACAAAGGGATGGTATATAAAAAGAAGAAGAAGAAGAAGAAGAGCTAAAGACATAAAGTTGTGGAGAGCCATGATCAACTACGTCTAAAGGGATGGTACATAAAGAAGAAGAAGGAAGAAGAGCTACAAAAGACATAAAGTTGTGGAGAGCCATGATCAACTACGTCCTAAAGGGATGGTATATAAATGAAGAAGAAGAAGAAGAAGAGCTACAAAAGACATAAAGTTGTGGAGAGCCATGATCAACTTTACGTCCTAAAGGGATGGTACATAGAAGAAGAAGAAGAAGAGCTACAAAAGACATAATGTTGTGGAGAGCCATGATCAACCACGTCCTAAAGGGATGGTACATAGAAGAAGAAGAAGAAGAGCTACAAAGACATAATGTTGTGGAGAGCCATGATCAACTACGTCTAAAGGGATGAACCATAGAAAGAAGAAGAAGAAGAGCTACAAAAGACATAATGTTGTGGAGAGCCATGATCAACTACGTCCTAAAGGGATGGTACTAGAAGAAGAAGAGCTACAAAAGACATAATGTTGTGGAGAACCATGATCAACTACGTCCTAAAGGGATGGTACATAGAAGAAGAAGAAGAGCTACAAAAGACATAATGTTGTGGAGAGCCATGATCAACTATGTCCTAAAGGGATGGTACATAAAGAAGAAGAAGAAGAAGAGCTACAAAAGACATAAAGTTGGCAAGAGCCATGATCAACTCCGTCCTAAAGGGATGGTACCTAAAAGAAGAAGAAGCAGAAGAAGAAGAAGAAGAAGAAGAAGAAGAAGAAGAAGAAGAAAAAAAAGAAAAAGAAGAAGAAGAATTACATAATATTTGCTTTCGAATACGCCTGTTCTTGTTAACCTCTGAAATCAAAGGCTTCTTCCTTGCAATTCTTCTTTGATAGCCTAGCTCTTTCCGAGGATTTCTTACTGAATATCGTGCCATTTCCATGCTGTTGGTGACAATTTTAACACTCTGTCAACGTTTTCTGATGACTTCCCTCTTCGTTCGCCCTTTTTGTTAAAGTTATTATTTACAATTCTTTAAATATTCTTTAAGTATTGCCTATGAAAAAATTTGGTCTTTGATCTAAGCTTTCGCATCACATGAGCCAACTTCAGGCTGGTTATATGGACATTAACACGAAGATATTCTGTTATGCTAACCCAAAAGATTGCTATGCGTCGATAACGGTCACGGAATAGCAGACGCAGGTTGTAAATTCATGATGCGGTTCTGTGACGTCATACCACGTGAGAGACCGAAATATTGAAATATTAACAACAGAACCATATGTCTAGATGTAATGTGTTGTGACTAGTTTGAAATGTAATTTTGTTGAGCGTGTTTTAATGTAGATGGCCTCCAATATCTGAAGTTTCTTTTTACTGTGTATGTGTGAATATTATTGTTATCGACTAAATTCTGTCTAATATTAAGTACATGGTTATGTTTTTCTATGAAATGTTGTTTAATAAAACTAAGAACAGAATGATGACAGCTAAGTCTACGGGAAAGCGTACTTGTAGTAAAACTAATATATGTAGCGGGCATATTATTAGTATCAGAGAAACAATCTCTGACCGGGCAAGTAAATTGATACACTACATTTATTTTTGTAGCGAACTTACTTGTGTGGTTGTAGACTATGAGGTCAATTGTTTCAATATTTTATAATATACTAGCTTCATAGCCCAGCGTTGCCCGTGCAAATCAGGCCATTTTAGTAGTAGGGGAAAAAAATCCATTTTTTTTTATTTTGCGTAAGCGTGAGTTGATGTTTTGCGTGACATTGCAAACAACGTTGAGTTCGTTTTTGTTTCAAAATTACGAGGGAAAATATTTACATTTTTTGTTGACTAAATGAATTTAACATAAAAATAAAAATTGTTTATTTTGTTTTACTGAAATTAGAAATATAAAAACAATTTACGCTCTCAGTTCAGAAATCTTTGAAGAATATTTAAAAATGCCACACGAATTACAGACAGTTGATTACCGGTATGAAATATTTAGCGAAAAAAAGCTTTATTTTTTAAAAAATTTATTTTCTGAAGTATAAAATATTAGAACTGAAAAAAAAGGCTGAAATAATTAAATTAATCATTGGCACTTTTTGTTTACATATTTTGTTTTTGTTTGAAAAAACACTTTTTTTTGAAAATATTTCTTTCGTTTCAAAATTACGGGGGAAAATATTCACATTTTTTTGTTGACCAAATGAATTTTTAAAACCTCGGAATGAAAATTAAATATAAAGGCTTGTTTTTTTTTTAATAAAAAATATTTTAGTCGCGTTTGACACGTGTGATTTGATTTCTGTGACGTAATCTAGCAACCATCTTAGATCTTAGACATTTTACGAAGCAAATGTAAACAATCGGCTCCATTGGCCAAAAAGTGCGAAAGGGAAAATTGCTGAACTTAAACTCAAAAAGTATGTGTCGACCTGGCTTCCCTGTAGATATGTGTCCCTATAATGTTTGAATGGCGTAGCTTAAAAAATGTAGGCGTGTATAGATTACACTCACTCACAGACTCACAGATTGCCTTTTTTATATATAGATGATGAGTTAAATTTTTGTGTTTTAGTATTAATGGCTTTAACATTTCTACCTATTATGTTTTTAAATGTTGTTTTATCATGTTTGTTATTATTATGCATTTGGTATTTTAATATTGCTATGTTTATTTTGACGCACACTATTATTATTGATATTTTAAATTCTGTTAGAGGTATTATTAAAATTAGTGAGATATATTTTAATTATGACGGAATTAGAAAATCTATTATGAACAAGTGTTTGTTTATTTTTATCTAATTCTTTACAGAATATGGTTGAATATATATATATGAAAAAGATATTTGTGTGCGTTGAATTAAGTTTTTATTACAGCTAACTTATAACGTTTGAAGCATTTACTATTAAAATTAAGAAGAGATGAGGTACTGCTAGGGGGTTACCTATAAAGAGAAGTCGTACATTCATGTGTACTGGAACCAAAAAAGCCATCAAGGAATGGATTTATTCGAATTTGCACGACATACTAGATTAGCAACTAGGTCCCACCCTTTTACAGTGAAACCGATAGAATGCAACCGCAACTTCTACTCCAACAGTTTCTTTTCTCGCACTTCCCGACTGTAGAATTCTCTTCCACATGATTGCTTCCCCGACGGCTACAATCTCCAGGAGTTTAAATGTAAGGTCAATAGACACCTCCTAACAAACTAACTTCCATTCTTTCAAACACTCTTCCCACCCACCCAACTATCTATCACCCCCTTTCTGACATTTCCTATATCTAACCACTCTTCCTATTTACCTCCCCCTATGTAGCCCCAAGCGCAATAGTGGCAGTGGAATGCCTTGCTTGGGGTGAAATGATTAAAAAAAATAAATAAAAAAATAACAAGTAACAATATAAATTTAAGGGTGAAATGTCTTACAAGTTTGTTTTTAAAGTTGCGTAATCAATGGGTGCGCGTAGTGGTGCGGTGGGTATCGGCTCGGAACAAGAAATCGGGGAGCCGAGTTCGAATTTCAGCTGAATTCCTTGCATTCACTTACTCGTAAATACCCTTGGGAAAGGTATTAATTCGTCTCTTTCCTCCAGTTACGGGTTAAATAACAGGACATATTGGTTTCTTGGCTGGCGGCCAATCTATCGCTGAAAGTAATGGCAACCAACTGCGGGGTAATCTTCTGCCCAGTCAGTCATGTCTCTTTCGAGACATGATCGCCCAGGCGTGTATCACGTATGGCACTTAACTGATTGACTGAATATAACAGAAACATGATTAAGGCTTCTACTGGGCATAAAGTGGGTGAACGGTTTTCTATTGTCATGAAGTAATAAACTGATCCCCCACCAATTACTACTTATTAATAGAATAATATAATTCACCAGTCTACCGCAGAAAGCAATGGCAACCTACTGCGGGACAATCTTCTGCCCAGTCAGTCATGTCTCTTTTGAGACATGATCGCCCAAACGTGTATCACGTATGACACTTGACTGACTCTGTCAGTCCTACGTATCTGGCGCAACCAACGACGAAACAGGAAAAGAATATCAGCGAAATCAATCGATCGAGTTGATTCCGTGATCGCCCATTTATTGAGGTATTACTTTATAAGTTACTCTGATGGTCTCTCCTTGTGGTAATCAGGCTTGCGTGATCTTTCGAGACATGATCGCCCAAACGTGTATCACGTATGGCACTTAACTGACTGAATTTGATCAATATTTCTAGCTAAAATGTCATCTTCCTATCATACAGATATAAGAAGTTTATTAGTGTCATTAAGCGTTTTATTTTCTAAATGTGCCATATGATAATTTTTAAAAAATGGAACCTAAAGGAGATCCATTCTAATTATATTCTATAATTTGAAAGGTCAGCCGATTATGCTACCTTTATTTCAACCTTTCGGTGTCTTCCTGCATTTTATATTAACCGAAAAAATATTAGTTAATACAAAACGCCTGAAGATACCGAAATGTTAAAAACAAGGTAGCATAATTAGCTGAACTTCTAATTATATATATAGTAACGTTTTTATTATTAGAATTTCTGATAAAACATCTTCTTACCTCTTCACAAGAGCTTTTCTCTTATACCTTATCAGGCAATATCCCATTAGTTCTTAATACTACAACTACTAATACATATATATATTTCCAT
Source organism: Ascarosepion bandense (assembly GCA_037127315.1). Classification (NCBI taxonomy): domain Eukaryota; kingdom Metazoa; phylum Mollusca; class Cephalopoda; order Sepiida; family Sepiidae; genus Ascarosepion; species Ascarosepion bandense. The sequence goes on from JBBBDQ010001495.1 coordinate 2,237,432, forward strand.
TTTTAAACGAGTTATTTCGCTACCCAGGTTTCTACCATGAGTGGTGTCTTCAGGCGATTTAAAAATTTTTTAAAGACACCACTCATGGTAGAAACCTAGGTCGCGTAATAACTCGTTTAAAAATGTAAAATATTCAAAAGTTCTACAATATAATTGTATCGAACACTTTTTAATACAAATGTGTATTGGAACAAAAACTAATTATTAAACAATCAATATGTATATATATATATATATATATATATATATATATATATATATATATATATATATATATATTAATACAGTTTTCATTGAATAATATAGACAAGTTCTGTTTTTTTTATTTTGTGTAAGATCCTTTCGTATGATCTGATTAGCTTGATAGTGTTGTCATGGAAAGACGACAAGAAATCGCAATAATTGTTGATTTTTTTTATCAGGTTTGAGCTTTCGGCTTACATAAGCCATTATCAAAGGATGAACATTTAATGTTCAGTGAACATAGAACATTTAAATTATTATTAACAGAGTGGAGTTATACAGAGAAAATTAGACAGGTCCATTTTTTGTGTCGCACATGGCTGTAGGCCGAGAATGAATGGTGGTAGTGTTTTTTTTGTTCAATTGAGTGTATAGTGGCATGAGGGATTGGTCTGGGAACTGCTGCTACTATGGTGTAGGGGGTAAGTATAATAACTATGACCTCCCCCGTCGATTATAGGCATTGAAGTATGTTAGTAGAGGTGTCGAAATTTATTTTATTTAGGCTAGGTTTAAACTGTTTGATGTAGATAGCTTCTAGAATTTTAAGTTTTCGTTTATTATTTTCTTGTCTAAGTATATGCGTATTTTCAACAAGTGTTTTCCTAAGAAGTGTGTGTTGATAGCCGTGGTGTTTTAAATGTCGGAATATGTTAGAATTTTCATTTAAGTGCAATGTAAGTCTCCGCGAAAGCGAGTTAGTAGTATGTCCAATGTAGGTATTATTTAGTTTGTTAGAAATACATTCTCGAAAGGGGCATTTAAATTTATACACTACATTGTTTTTTTGCAAATCGCTAACGGTGGGGGAGGAGTCATTGCGGACGATTGAGTTGGATGTTGTGGATTTAGCGTAGTATATGATAAATTTAATTCTTTTGTTTGGGTCTGTCGGAGAGATATTAGTGTTTATGAGGTTTTTTAGGATATTTTCATCTAGTTGGTGGTTGGGCAATCAAGCTAAACAGATCATACGAACGGATCTTACACAAATTAAATAGACAGAACTTATCTATATTATTCATTGAAACCTGTATTAATATATATATATATATATATATATATATATATATATATATATATATATGGGATAAGCGCACAGGCACTCTTTTACTAAGTATAGTTTAAGGTTGCAGATAGCCCTCTCCCGAAAATACTGGGAATTGAAGTCAGAAGACCTAAACCCATTAAAAGGCTCAACAGGTACTCTTAATAGTCCAGGTGATAAATGTAATCCATCTTTAGTAGAAAAGATTAGGATTTTAAAATATGAATATCAGAATTTACTTCTTAATAAACGTAACGAATCAATTAGCAATTGTCGTCACCGAAGTAGACTTAAACTCCACTAATTATGCCCTCCTTCCATTTATTCATATGTTTTGCCTCTTACAAAGATTAGAATTATAATTTGGAGAATCTGAAGCTTTTTCCTACTTACTATCCTTGACCCAATTGGCAAATTACTTGCCTTCCTCTACCAAAGAAGATTAATACTATTTTCTCCTCTTAACTCTTTCCTAAAAAACATTCCTCACTCTTCTCATTACTAACGCTTGCTCCCGGATTTTTCTTTATTCTACAGTTGACTGGGGTTGACAATGCATGTCTCGAAATGACATATTGAAATATCTATCCTTACCTAAATGTAATCTGAATTTACATACACGCACACACACACACACACATATATATTATTTAATTAGTTTTTGGTTATAATAAGATTAGACCAGTACAAAGTTGTATTAACAAGTGTTCAATACAATTATAAAATTTGAATATTATTCATTTGTAAACGAGTTATTACGCGACCTAGGTTTCTGCAAACAAAACATATTTGGGATCAAGCAAAGATAATTTTAAGAACAGAAATTATAACTAATTACAACTGTAACCAGACCATAAAATACCTATTAGGTTCATAGAACCATCGATGAAAACGTTATAATTTTTTTTTAATTTTGAAAATTGTGCGTTCAAAAATTCCTCGTTACGTGAGCGTTCTTAAAAAAAAAAAAAAAAAACGATAAAATCAGTTATTGCAAATCGCCTGAAGACACCCAATGGTAGAAACCTAGGCTGCTTAATAACTCGTTTATAAATGAAGAATATATATATATATATATATATATATATATATTGGTTATAACGTCTACTTAAATCCCAAAGATGCAATGCCAGAAGCCTGTTGCCGCCCTGTCTTGCCGCCCTGTCTTGCCGCCCTGTCTTGCCGCCCTGTTGCGCTTCATTGTTTTTGACATTATTTCCATTATTTGGACTAATGTCCTCATCTTCGTTGCCATTTTCACGACGTTTCGGCCGTTGTACGCATCGGCCATCATACCAGTAATACGTAGTGTCAGAGAAATTCGTTGTGTCAAAAATTGCAATATGTGCTCAAATAAAAAATACTAGAGAAAAATATCAACATCTGAAATTGCAATATGAAGTCTAGTAAAAATACTAGAGAAAATCATTAACATCAAAAAATATGAGAGAAACTATTAACATCAAAAATTGCAATATCAACTCTGAAACATGAAGTTTATAAACCCCAGAAATTCAATACTCAGGGACACATGGCCCAATGGATATAGGCTTGGTTAATTCTCAAATAGTTGTCAGTTCAATACCAGGCTATTGATGAATAACTTATAACGTCGGGTTAATGGGAAATAACTCATGTCTGCCAGAAGCAACTTCGCACAAGGAATAAGAATGATATACCCAAGTGATCGTACTAAATTCGTAGCAAGGTCTCAGCATTTCAAATCTCTTCTTCATCTTTGAGGTGATTGTCCAGCGTTCATTGCCATATTGAAGAACAGACATCACATAGCAATCCAATAATCTCGTCTTTGTTTCTAGCAAAATTTTCCTCGGCTTCTGTTCTTAATGTACCACTTTCCGTCTTCTGCTACAATATGTGATCAACGTCGAGGTCTTGGAAATGATGGAAATGAAAAGGAAACTAATACTGAACATCAAGACAGCTGAAGTTCCTGGGACATGTAATGAGGAAGGAGAGCTTAGAGAATCTGATACTCACAGAACAAATAGAAGGAAAGAGAGACAAGGAAAAGGTTTTGGAGAGGATGAAAATGAAAAGGAAACTTATACTTAACATCAGGAAAAGACAGCTGAAGTTCCTGGGACATGTACTGAGGAAGGAGGGCTTAGAGAATCTAATACTCACAGAACAAATAGAAGGAAAGAGAGACAAGGAAAAGGTTTTGGAGAGGATGAAAACGAAACGGAAAATTATACTTAACATCAGGAAAAGACTGCTGAATTTTCTGGGGCATGTAATGAGGAAGGAGGGCTTGGAGAATCTGATATTCATAGGCCAAATACAGGGAAAGAGAGACAGGGGAAAGCTACGCGTAACATACTTGATGGGCTTGAGCAAATAGATGGCAGAACGGGGTTTGAGATAATTCTTATATTTAACTTAGAGACAGCTGAAGTTTCTGGGATATGTAATGAGGAAGGATGGCTTGGAGAATCTGAAACTCACAGTAGATAGAGGGAAAGAGAAAACGGGGAAAACAAAATAATGGATGGCAGAATTTGGAAGAAACACCAAGACAAAATGTATTAAGAGCTAGATGTGGAGGATCATGATCACCTACGTCCTGAAAAGACACGGCATATATAAGATATAAGTCTATTTTTTATAAAAAAATTTGTCGGCGGCCATTTTTTTCTCATTCCGTTTGGAAGTTCTGCATCGGAATCTCGATTTGGATCATCCATTCGCCGTAATGACCCAACCAGCAGAGACACCACTCCCTCAGAAGAGAGTGCACACTGGAAAGCTTTTATTTTTTTAAGTAGTCCATCTGTGACACTCACATAGATGGGGGAACGCTTGTGAACACTAGGTGCTCTAAGCTTGGGTGTGCAGGTGATGTAATGGATAACGGCTCGGAATTAAAAACTGAGGAGCTAAGTTCCAATTTCAGTTACGTGAAAATAACCTTATGAAATTCATGAATCCACCTGTTCCCCTCTAGCTATGGGCTAATTAGTAGGACGTTTATAAATTTATAATTTATAAATTAGTAACTAGGTCCCACCCTTTTACTGTGAAACCAATAAATTGTAAACGCAAATTCTACTCCAGCAGCTTCTTTTCTCGAACTTCCCGCCTGTGGAATTCCCTTCCATTTACTTGCTTCCCTGACAGCTACAATCTCCAAGAATTTAAATGTAAAGTCAATAGTCATCTCCTATCTCACTAACCTGCATCCTCTCTCTCATGCTCCTTTCTCCGTTCGCGCCACTCTCATCACTATTCCCATCCTTCCTTTACCCCCTATAACCTGTCACTCTTTCTCATAACTTTCTTGCTATGTAACCCCCTGCAAAACAGTGGCAGTAAAAGGCCTTGCTTGGAGCAATATGATTATAAAAAAAAATAAATAAATGAATAAATAAATAAATAAAATAAATTATTATCTCAAAAATGTTCTTATGATCTAAAAATATTTTTTGGCTTTAAACAACCTACAAAAGATTGATATGAATCAATCAATTTTACAATTTAGAATATTTTCTGCTTTTAAACAACCTGCAAGCGGTTGATTAACCGTAAAAAACAAAACAACAATCATCTTTATCATTTATTTTTTCAAAGGCACGTTGATGAATGTATTACTACAGATTATTTTTCTTTCTTTCCTTTTTGTTTCTTTCTTTGTCGTTCAATTTTGTTAAATCGTGTGTGACTTATAAATAATTGATTTGGTTGGCGCGGCTTGCGCATGAAGATGTTTACTTTTATAATCTGCAAAATTAAAAGACAACTGCCTTTTAATGACGACCTTAAATCGAGTTCAATTTTCTCTTGCTTTGGATAAAAATGTTAAGAAATATTAATAAAATATTAAGAAAGCCTCACTTTGCAGCGATTTAAACCGAACTTTTGAGAAATAGTTGTAAATAAGATATTAGGCGTTGAAAAAATAGACAAAAAACACGCAACATGGAAACTTCATTTTAATCCTCTTAGACGTTTAATAAAAGGCGTTGTCTGAATGACGGTGGTTGGTTGGAAGGGGAATCGAAAAATCATTTGATGGGTCAAAAATTAAGAACGTAAATAAAGAATTTTGCTCAGAATCACTACTGTAACGTCAATCCATGTCTTCTTTCTCTATTCCAGAAGTTGAGTAAAGTATTAAGAAACAGGACAATTTCGCTAGAAACAAGGAAGAGAGTACTGGATTGCTATGTGATGTCAGTTCTTCAATATGGCAGTGAATGCTGGACAATATCATTAAAGATGAAGGAAAAACTTGAAGCAACCGAAATGCGGTTATACAGAAGCATACTGGATATAAAATGGGGGATCAATTTCATATTACAATCAATATATAAACAGACCCCTCACTTTGTGGTCACAGCAGTTTCTATACATTTATATTCCTGAGATCTAAAAGCACAAGGATGCATTCCAGGAGCTGAGAAGAAACAGGACAATTTCGCTAAAAACAAAGAGTACTGGATTGCTACATGTTGACCGTCCTTCAATATGGCAGTTAATGCTGCACAATACCATCAAAGATGAAGGAAAAACTTGAAGCAACTGAAATGTGGTTCTACAGAAGGAATCTGCGGATATCATGGATATCATGGATCGAGCGTGTGAGCAATGACAAGGCCCTAGAAATGATAGAAACAAAAAGGAAATTAATACTGAGCATCAGGAAGAGACGGCTGAAGTTTCTGGGACATGTAATGAGGAAGGAGGGCCAGGAGAACCTGATACTAACAGGCCAGATAGAGGGAAAAAGAGACAGGGGAAAGCAGTAGATAACATATTTGAAGGACCTAATCAGGTAGACGACGGAACGAGGGTTACATGGTTTAAAAGGAGAAGGCGTACTAAGAGCCACGTTGCTTAGAAAAGTTTTATGCCAACACAAAATAAAATCGTCTTTGATGATGGGTATTTTTATGTTAACGTTCTTGTAACCTCTCTGAAGATGGTTCATGTGAGCCGAAACTTAGAACCAACTTAATAAAAAATTATCCAAATGTTGGAGAATTTTTGGCTTAATTTTAACCTGAAATTAAAGCCAAAATACGATGTTTAGAATGGCCTATGATTGAACATAATAGACATTCATTGTCTCTTATATATATATATATATATATATATATATATATATATATATATATTATATAATTTTTTTTAATGTTTTTTCTTTCGGAACTCAAATTACATAAGATTTCTCATAATTCTTATATAATTTGAGTCCTGAAAAGAGAAAATATACGAACACATGAAAAATTATCTAAAAAATTTAATGATAATACCTTGTCTGTCATTTTTACTGAAACCTATATGAAAGAAAGAGATTGTTGCCTAAATAGACAATATATATATATATATTATCCTACGTCTATGGCACGGCTAGGAGTTTCATGCGTTATGCAATCAGCGGGTGCATATTTCAAACTCTCACTTTTATACATTGAATATTGTTTTATTAACCCCTGAATAATAATACTATACGTTTGTGCACCCTATGCATATTTATTAATTCACATCACTCTTCTGCTCCGACGAACGTAAGTCATTGGTGCCCTTGCCACGTGAGTTTACTCGTGCAACCAGACTGGCAACTGGGTCCCACCCATTCACAGTTAGATCAACCAAATGCAGATGACAATTCTACTCCACCAGCTTCTTTTCTCGCACTTTCCGCCTGTGGAACTCTCTTTCATATTCTTGCTTTCTTGATGGCTAAAATCTCCATAAATTTAAATGCAATGTCAATACCCATCTCTTATCCACTTGACTCCAGTTCTTTCTATATCACCCTGTATATCTATTCGTTTCTCTCTACTTTTGCAACTGTCATCACACCTGTATTCCCATCTTTCTCTTGCTCCTTTCTCTGACACCCACTGTAACTGGTTCGTCTTTCTCTTTACTCTCCTCCTATCTTTTTCTCTTGTGTAGCCCCCTCTGCGCATCAGTGGCATTACCGCATTGCTAGTGGGGGGGAAACGATTAAAAAAAAAGCTATATGATAAAATATAATTTTAAGGTATGATATTTACCTGGTAGTCTGACGCCGCAGAATCAAAAAGAAGTTTTCTAAATAATATAAACTACATCATTTGAAGAGTTTCAACAGTAGTGACAACTAAAACGGATAGCACATGTTACTCGTAAAGAAAAATGTTGACATAATGTGTTGACAATTCTCAACACTGTTTCAACTAGGAAGCTCAAACCAATACTGGAAAGAGCAATAACATTTACTGGGCTTGATAAACCTATTTTCCTGAAAAACTGATTTGGAGAAAGATTTTATAAATTTAAACCAAATATAACACTGGCTGTTCGATCAATGAATATCGATTATGAGGATATGTAGGATAAATAAAGGTAGACTCGTGGCTTGAATATTTGAATAATTTCTGCTTATGATTTAAATTTTTTGTTGGATATTAATTACTTTATACAATAAATATAAATTACTTTGGGTATAACGTCTCGTATATGGCAATACACGGGAACAGAAAATAGTTAGAATTTAGTTCTGTGCATAACACGCACGACTAATTTTTAGGCTTAAAATATAGGAAAAAAGAGCGAGTCTTCTTTTTCTTTTAGTATGTTTGCTCCTGTTACACCTCGCAACCCCCGTTCCATCATCCACCTGATCAGGCCCTGCAAATATGTTATCCGCTGCCTTCCTCCGTCTCTTTTTCCTTCTATCTGGCCTGTCAGTATCAGGTTCTCCAAGCTCTCCTTCCTCATTGCATGTGCCAGGAACTTCAGTTGTCTCTTTCCGATGCTCACTATTAATTTCCTTTGTGTTGCCATTCCTTCCAACACCTCATCGTTGTTTGCATGCTCAGTACACGATATTCGCAGCATCCTTCTGTAGAACCACATTTCAGTTACTTCAAGTTTTGTCTTCATTTTCGATGATATTGTCCAGCATTCACTGCCGTATTGAAGAACTGACATCACGTAGCAGTCTAGAACTCTCTTCTTTGTTTCTAGCGAATTTCTCCTGTTTCTTAATACTCTTCTCAGCTCCTGGAATGCATCCTTGTGCACTTGGATCTGAGGAATATAAATGTATAGAAAACTGATGTGACCACAAAGTGAGGGGCCAGTTTATATATTGATTGTAATATAAAATTGATCCCCCTCTTTATATCCAGTATGCTTCTGTACAACCACATTTCAGTTACTTCAAGTTTTTCTTTCATCTTTGATGATATTGCCCAGCATTCACTGCCATATTGAAGAACTGGCATCACATAGCAATCCAGTACTCTCGTCTTTGTTTCTAGTGAAATTTTTTCTGTGTGTTAGTACTTTACTCAGCTTCTGGAACGAGTCCTTTGCCATGCCAATTCGTCTTGGGATCTCTGTGTCGCACTTTCCATCACCTGTTCGAACACTTCCTAGGTATTTAAATTTTTGTACTTGCTTGATTCTGGTGTCCTCCACCTGTATTTGGCATTTTGGGCTGTTTTTTTTGCTGATGACCATGCATTCAGTTTTCTTGAAGATTATTTGTAGTCCTTTTTTGTCACTCTCCACCGCAACCTACCTGCGAGTACGTGCGGCATAAAGAAATATCAAATGCGCATGTGCAGCAAGGTTTCTGGAAAGAATAGAAATATGCGGAGAACTCAAGCAACCTCAACATTCTGCACGCAGGCAACTCATCCCAAAGAAGGTCAGAGAATGGACCGGAAGAAACGGGATTAATTAAAAGAAAATGGAAGAAAGAAAAAGAAAATGGGAGAGAAAGTGAAAGAGATATTATAAAGGGGGGAAAGGTTAGGAAGGAGAAAATATGCAAAGAATTAATAGGAGAGAGAGAGAGAGAGGGAGAGAGAGAGAGATGAAGAGGGAGATAGAAATATAGAGAGAGGGAGAGAGGAGTAAAAGATAGAAAGAAAGAAGAGTAAAAAATGAAAACAAGAAAGGGGTGAGATGAGAAGCATAGGAAATAGAGAAGTGGGGGGGGGAGAAAACGAGAGAAGAAATACGAAGAAAGAAAAAGTAAAAATGAAAAACCAGAGAAATGGAAAAAGATGAGAATAATAAGAGAGAGAGAGAGAGAAAGAGAGAGAGAGAAAGAGAGAGAGAGAGAGAAAATATTAAAACGAAAGAAAGAAAGAAAGAAAGAAAGAAAAGAAAAACTGACAGAATAAAAATAAAGACGAGAGAGAAAGACATGGGAAAATTAAAAGAGTGTCAAAAACGGTAGATGAAGAATATATATATATATATATATATATATATATATATATATATATATATATATATATGTGCGGAATAAGACGGAGAGACAGAGAGAAAAAAGGAGAGAGAAATATTACTAGAGAGAAGGTGAAGAAGACGAAAGGAATGAAAAAAGAAGAAAAAAAAAACGCCGAGAAGAATATCCATTATCTGAATATCAACAACTTGAAACAATAAACAAAAGCAGTAGAAAGATTCATTTAAAATATATTTATTAAAATTTACTCATTAAATTCCATTAAGTAAATTAAAAATGAATTTAAAAACCTTTCTTGATAATGAGAGAAGCATTTTCATTGATGGATTAATTTTCTAAGTGAAACGGGAGTGTTTCTTTTCCGCCATATTTTTTTCTTTAAATCTAACAGAAATGAATAAGCAAATTATGGCTTCAGTCGCGTTGACTTCGCATTGAGCGCCAGAATCATAAGAATCGTTATAAATAACGTATTTATGACCCTCCACTACCACCGCAAACCTAAGTATTTTTCTAAACGTTTTAAGGAACTATTTTTGTAGATTGGTCCACTCGTATAAAAATATAGAAAAATGGTTTTGAAAATATTTTTTTAGATTCTTCTTCTTCTATTTGCCGTGTCCCTTAAGGACGTAGGGGATCATGGCCTTCCACATCTTCCTATCTCTTGTAGCTCTTAACAGCCTTTTTCGTGTTACTCGTCCCAAAGTCTTCTCCGCCATCCATATGCTCAAACCCATCAAGTATGGCATGAGTTGCTTTCTCCATCTCTATTTTCCCTCTTTTTTTCTTGTGGGTATCCAATTCTCCAAGCCTTCTTTCCTCATTACATGCCCCAGAAATTTCATCAGTCTTTTCCTTATGTTGAATAACACTTTCCTTTTCGTTTCCATCCTCTCCAAAACCTCGTTGTAGATTAACATCCATTATACCTGCTCGAAGGGCGACATTTGTCAGAATCAAATAATATTTATTCTATATATATTTTAAATCGTGTGTGCGCGTGTGTGTGTGTGTGTGAGTGTGTCATATTCATAATATACAGTATAAAATTGATCCCTGACTTTTACAGTTTCTAGAATTAACAGTTCTGTATATAAAACATTATTTATTTTTTCCTAAAAACATTCTTTCAGATAAAGAACAAACGGTTATATACATTCTGGAGAGCCATTAGCACCAACCCTCTAAAAAGAGTAGAGATATGGATCTACATAAGGATGCTGAGAGTACCATGAACGGAACATGTTAGTGGGAAATTAAAAAAAATGAAGCAAAAAGAGCAGCTGTATTTAGAAACAGTTAATTTTTTCGAATATAAAATGAGGAAAGAAGCCTTGGAAAAATTGACACTCATAAGACATTGATGTTGAAAGAAAGAAGGGTAGAGGAAAAACGCGAACGAGTACCATAACGACCTTGTGTAAACTGATAGCAGAATATGGACTACTTGCGATAGTAAAAAATAAAAACGCACACACATACCTTAAAGCTCCCATGATAGAAAGTTGTGGAGAGACATAATCGCTCAAGCCTTGAAGCGACAGAAATGTGTCTCTACAGAAGGATGCTAAGTATACTAAGGATGAAACATATGAGCAAATGAAGGAGTATTTTTTTAAGAAGATGGAAATAAAAAGTTGAACTTCAAGCGAGTTTGGAGAATTCAGCAAACACAGGACACATTGAAGGCCATAAGGACGGAGGGAAACAGCTAATAATCGACCTAACGATTTCTGTAAATCGATAGCAGAACACAGACGAAGGAATAATAGAACATCAAACATTGCTAAGAGTTACAAAGGATAGGAACTTGTGGAGAGCCATGATCAACCTACATTAGAACATTGCGCTAATGGATGTAAAAAAAGAGATTGAAAATATATCAAAACGACCGCATTTTTACTTTACGTTTTGGACTGATGCATCCAGTTTGTTTTTTCGCCTTGATGACGTGATTGACAGTTGACAGGCTGACGCCAACAATATCCACGATCTCACTGTAAGGCTTGCCAGTGTGTTCGTACAGCGTTACGATTTTTTTACGCTTCCTTGGAGTAATGTCGATCGCAGACTATTGTGGCAGACCTACCCATTAACATAGATAGATAGATAGATAGATAGATAGATAGATAGATAGATAGATAGATAGATAGATAGATAGATAGATAGATAGATAACATGAACATATTGGGATTGGTAGATAAATAAGTAGATAAAACTGAATATAGATAACATGTTCCCTTGTGCAAATTAACTGAAACAAAACGAATAATGCCTTCCTTGGATCTTTCACACTTTCTCTGATCACGTGTACGTCGTCTCTTGGCGTTGTTTTTCTCTTCCGACCGCATTTTTACTTTACATTTGGACTAATGGATCCAGTTTCTTTCTTCGCTTTGATGAAACGAAAGTTGAAAGGCTGACAAGAACAATATCCGTGATCTCTCTGCAAGGCTTGCCATGTGTTTGTGCAGCGTTACAATTATCGTACACTTCCTTGGAGTAACGTCCATCACAGACAATGGCCTTAGGACACCTAATCAACAATCGGGACAATAGTGTCTGTGGGAGATTAAAATCTGATCGTACGCTTCCTTGGAGTAACGTCCATCACAGACAATGGCCTTAGGACAACTAATCAACAATCGGGACAATAGTGTCTGTGGGAGATTAAAATCTGATGCAATCACGGATGACGCAATGTTTTTCAAGGCCAAACAAATATCATTATACTTCCCGAAAACATATTCATATTACTTGCACACGACTGCAAATGACTTAATACGTGGTAAAAATAGAAATCGATTACACCTGTCACTCCAGTGGGTCTAAAACTGACCGTATGTGGGAGAAAGGAAACCAAAGAAGTTGTTTCAATTAATTTGCGCAATATACTTTTATATCGTTTCCGATATAAAGTGACAAACCTTAGTGGAGGGCATTCATGCGGTTGATGCATTGAAAAGGTAAATCATTAAGATCAACGAAGTCATTGCTAAAAACAAAGCAAAGAGTACTGAACGGCTATGTAATATCAATTCTCCTCTATAGTAGTGAATGTTGGACAGTTTAATTTATAGATAGCGAGATGTCTTGAGGCAGCAGAGATATCGCTCTACAAAAAGATGCTGATAATGCCATTGAATGAACATGTAAGAAACGAGGAAGCTTTAAAGAAAACAAAAACTAAAAAAAAAACACTTAATTTTTCTTTTTACTAATGTTCACCTGACACAAGGCCCAAGAGTGACTCAAGGTGGGGTTACAGTTTCTTACCCTAGTTCAGCAGAGATTGGAGTTCCTTCTCAAGCTCGACAGTGAGGTTCACTTTGTCAACCTCAGCAGATCTTTGATCGAGGTGAGAGTTAACAGCGGTGTCGTCAGCGTATATGCCTACTTGGGATCTTATTACATCGGGGAGATAGTTACTGTAGATCAGGAAAAGCGTAGGACCTAGAATAGAGACTTGAGTAACACCCGCTTTCGATACTTGCTAATGTCTTGTCTAATTGTACAAAGGGCGTCCTTCAAGGCTCTATCCTACTGATTTTCATCAATGATCTTCCTGATGTAATCGGTTTTCAAATAGGCATCTATGCAGATGGTACCACGATTTATTTCCATCCCAATAAGAAATTTGCCAAAAATGACAAAGTAAACCTGGGTCCTCCCCTTAAAAGGACCTCCAATCTGTGATTGAATAACTGGAAGGAAGAGACGTATTAATACCTTTCCCAAATTTTAATGCTTCCAAAACGTTGTTGTTTGAGTTTGAGTTTTGTTTAACGGCATATCAACCACTGTGGGTTAATTAATACCAAAATAGTGGCGTTTTAAGGTAATTTTTTTTAATGTTCGGTTATAGTGAGAAGGTTGATTTAGTCAGATTTTAATGAAAATTTGTTGTTTTTATTCTTTTTTTTATTTTAGAAAACTGAAAATTTCTTCTAGTTTTTTATTCGAAAATGTTTTGATGAGAATTTTATTTTTTCAAAAATGTACTTCTGGTAATATTTTTTCCTTTAAAACTGTATATTTTCCTATAAAAGTCTATTTTTATCGATATATTTCTATAAAAGTGTATTTCTATACCTTTATAGTATTTTTGCCTCAGTTTGGGGGCTAACTATTTGCCCATAGTTGGGACCCTAACAGGTGCTACCATTCCGAGTCAGGGCACACCTGGGAACGACAGCAATTAAGAGGTGGTTCCATGCTCGCCACAACCTTCTAATCAGAGGCCTTGCTGCCGGATGCAGTTTACCGTTATGCCCGGTACCCTGTGTGGTGTTGTATGAGCGTAAAAAGCCAACAAATTAAGTTCTTGGGCTTATGCAAGAAAGATAACAGCTTAACTCTAGACATGAAGAGGTCAAGATTTAACTAATGAATAACATCTTAGAGACTAGTTGGAGACGTTAGAAATATAGTGTATAAATAAGCTTCAGATGAAAAAGAAACCCAATTATAAAATGGAAACAAGGGATAAACCTATACTCCTGTTCGAAAGACCTGGGAGTAGTTTGAACCAAACAATAGGTGGACCTGTCTACTTTTATTTTAGATATTGCAATTTTACTTCTACTCGAACAGTTTCTTTTCTCCCCCTTCCTCCTGTGGAACTCCCTTCCGTTCACTTGCTTCCCTGATGGATACAATCTCTAAAAATTTAAATGCAACGTGAATTGCCACCTTCTATTTTCTTGAGTCCCATTCATCTTTTGTACCTTCTTCAATACCCACTGTATCCAATGTTTTCTTTCACTGTAATCCTCTGCATACTAGTGATGGTCCTGCCTTGCTTGGGGTGAAATGATTAAATGAAAAATAGTTTAAATATATATACAAGTTGAAATATAACTACTAATCCTTATACAACAACGGTTGACATATGTTATTTTTTTCTTTTAATAATGTCTAAGAGCCACTCAATGTAGAGGGTTTCTGAGTGGCGTCATATGAGCGTAGGAAAGGGCAAGAAATGAAGTTATTAGGCTTATGCAAGAAAGATAAGAGCTTCACTCTAGACCTGAAAAGGTCAAGATTTTACTAGTGAATAACATTTCAGAGTTCAGTCGGAGACGTTAAAAATATAGCGTGGAAGTAAACATTAGAAGGAAAAGAAGCCCAACCGTAAAAGGGGAACAAGGGATAAACCTATACTCATAAATCTATGTTCAAAAGACCAAGAAGAAGTATGAAGGAATATCGATAATAAAGACGCATTGAATGTTTGATAATAAGTGATTTAAGGTAAGAGAAGTCAGTCAGTCAGTGAAGTGCCATACGTGAAACACGCTTGAGCGATCATGTCTCGAAAGAGACAAGACTGACTGGGCAGAAGATTGTCCCGCAGTAGGTTGCCATTGCTTTCTGTGGTAGACTGGTGAATTATATTATTCTATTAACAAGTAGTAATTAGTGGGGGATCAGTTTATTACTTCATGACAATAGAAAACCGATCACCCACTTTATGCCCAGTAGAAGCCTTAATCATGTTGCTGTTATATTCAGTCAGTCAGTTAAGTGCCATACGTGATACACGCTTGGGCGATCATGTCTCGAAAGAGACATGACTGACTGGGCAGAAGATTATCCCGCAGTAGGTTGCCATTGCTTTCTGCGGTAGACTTGTTGCCGACCAAGGCTATAGAAACCAAACTGTCCTGTTATTTGACTCATAGCTAGAGTGGGGAGGGATGTATTATATCATTAAGTAGTAATTAGTGGGGGATCAGTTTATTATTTCATAACAATATAAAAATGATCCCTCACTTTATGCCCAGTAGAAACCTTAATCATGTTTTCACCTATTATAGTCAGTCAGTCAAGTGCCATACATGATACACGCTTGGGCGATCATGTCTCGAAAGAAACATGACTGACTGGGCAGAAGATTATCCCACAGTAGGTTGCCATTGCTTTCTGCGGTAGACTGGTTGCCAGCTAAGGCTATAGAATTCAATTTGTCCTGTTATTTAACCCATAACTAGAAGGAAGAGACGTATTAATACCTTTCCCAAGGGTATTTGCTCGTAAATGAATGCAATGAATTCAGATGGAATTCGAACTCGGCTCTCCGAGTTCTCGTTCCGAGACGATATCCACTGCATCACAACGCACATCCGTAAGAGAACGCGCCGCAAGCAAAGAAGGGAGTTACATAAGAGGAGAGTGAAGAAAAAGGAAAAGAAGGTACAGGGGAGTGTCAGAGAAATTATAAGATAAAGATGGGATCAAGAATATAAAATATGGCAACTGACGTTGCACTTAAACTCTTGGAGATTGTAGCTATCAAGGAAGCAAGTATTCAATTTGTAACATACGGCGTGTGTTAGCACGTGCAATACCCTGTCTTCATCAGCCGCCGACTAGGGGTGATGTCACGGTTTCGGTGGCTATGGCGGGACCGCCACCAGCAGCGTTTTCCACCAGGCAGGGTATGAAGATAAACTTGTTGATTGTCCCTCTTGTGTATTCTCACAAAGAAGTAAATGAATCGATCGTTCCTCTTTGCAGTTTGTATCGGCAATGAAATTTCCTGAACGCGTTTACCGTTATTAACGCGCTCGTCAAGGAAGAAGAAAAGAAAACGATGGTCACACAAATATCTCACTTGCGCCTATTAGATCATGATGTTGCGCGAATTTTGTTCGCTTGTTGTTTTGATCTCGACCAAATCCAACTTGACGCGTTCTGTACCGTTGTTCGAATGCGGTGCGAAGCGCTTTTTAAACCCCGGCCAGTGGTGCCTGTTTTAGAAAGGAAAGAAATAACTGAATGTCCCAGAAACCCACGACACCCAACTTCAATAGGCATCACGTTACACCTCCAACCATTGTCCACACATATGTATATGGAAGGGAGTTCCACAGATAAGAAGTGCAAGACAAGAAACTAATAGATTAGAAGCTACAGTTACATTGAACTTATTAAAGGACAGCACCTGATCAACCTACTGAACATCCACTCCAAAATCCAGAAACAAAATCCAGGGCAGTTGAAAGATCAGCTGGGAAACTGATTGAGGAAAAGACTGTGCTGCGTTGCTACTTCAAAAGTGAAGGCGGAATCTATCTGAAAAAATAGCATTTAGAATTCTGGCTTTTGACCTTGACTCGAACCTGTGACATCAGTGGAGAATATGACACTAGTTTTATTAGTGCTTTTTTTTTTATATTGAATCATTTCATCCCATGCAAGTCAGGACCGCAACTTACAGTGAGTGAAAATACTAGGTACAGGAGTTATTTAAGAAAAGATGAATGTGATTCGAGAAGATAGAAGATGACAATTGACGTTGCTTTTAAATTTTTGTAGATTGTAACTATCAGGGAAGCAAGTAAATGGAAGGGAGTTCCACAGGCGGAAATTGCGAGAAAAACTGTTCGAGTAGAAGTCGCAGTTATATTTTAACTGTTTAAATAGTAAAAGGTTGTGACCTAGGTGCCAATCTAGTAGCACGTTCAAATTCATGGGACAGCAGATGAAAAAAGATCGTCAGGGCAGTTGCCATGAAAATATTTGTAGGAAAGACAGAGGGAAACCACATCACCTAGGGAAGAAAGTGACTTCTATTATGAAACAGGTCGACCATTTTCATATCTTCGGACATTTGTAATGATGAAGAAGGGGAAAACTATGAGTAAAAAGCCAAGCAGGTTTCCCTGTTTAGTCGTCAGCTTCAATCGCCAAACTAAAATTTGACTTCCTATGAGTACCGTCACTAATTTCTTAGTCACAAGGCCAAGCGTTAAAGATAAATGGTGGGCATTTAATAAACTTTGTTTAGTGCAGCAAAATAACTGGCAGAATAGGGATTAAAAAAGCCTAAAAAACAAACAATACTGAGAAAAAAGAAAATTATGGAGTGTCATGGTCATTCATGTCCTGAAGAGACACGGCACATGGATAAAGAATAGAAATAAAGGATTTACAAAAATAGAGGAAATATATTAGTGTGTTTCCAGCCGGAAAGGAAGAAAAAATCCTTAAATTTAGTTTTTATGAAATGTGAGCGTCTCTATGTGTGTGATAGCCACGAGTGCGTGTAAAAGTACAGTCAACCCGAGGAAATACTATTGCCCCCAGCGGGGGTGGATCCGCGTCATTTCTATTTCCTGCTAATTACTAAGAGGAAAGGAATAATAATAATAATAATAATAATAATAATAATAATAATAATAATAATAATGAAACTTTCAGGCAAATATTATGCATAATAATATGGATCCAAAATGCAGGTTTTGTGATAAACACCAAGAAACAATAGACCACCTAATCTCAGGCTGTTCTGTGCTTGCTCTAAATGAATATAAAAATCGCCACGATAGAGTTGGGCAATATTTACATTGGGCAATGTGCAAACATTATGGAAAAGCTGTAAACAAACACTGGTATGAACATCACCCAGCACCGGTTACAGAAATAGAAGATGTAACCATTCTATGGGATTACACCATCTACACAGACAGAAAAATTGAAGCAAACAGGCCAGACATTATTGTTAAAAACCAGAAGGAGAAAACTTGTCTATTAATTGATATGGCTTGTCCAGCGGATTGTAACATAGCAATCAAGGAATTTGAAAAACTGTCAAAATATAAAGACCTGGAAATTGAAATAGAAAAAATGTGGAAATTGAAAACAAGAGTCGTGTCAGTGATAGTAGGTGCACTTGGAATGATAAAACATGGAACAAAACAACACATTGAAAGAATCCCTGGAAACCCCAGCTTAAGAGATATACAAAAAATTGCCTTATTAAGTACAGCCCACACACTAAGGAAAACTTTATCTATGTAACGCTAGGGATGATAGGGAAGATAGAAAAACATGAAATGGAGTCATAACAACACGCCACGACCTGACTTAGGTCTCCCCGCAGACTTGGTTGGTAGTGAGACCAAAGCAGAAATCGAAATATGATGAAAAATGACATAATAATAATAAATCACCACAACAAACATCAATTAGCTTAGACCCTGTAACAATAAAAGAATTGAAGCCAGAAGCTTATAAATACCTAGGTGTAAATGAGAGTGGAAAAGTTCACCATAAAAAATCAAAGAAATAGTGCGTAAAGAGTACTATAGAAGGCTACGAATGAGATTAAAAACTGAATTGAATTCTCCCAACAGAATTATAGCCATTAATAGCCTTGCAATACGGGTTGTCCAATATAGTTTCAACATCTTAAACTGGACTCTAAACGACATCAGGCGAATGGATGCTAAAACAAGAAAGCTTCTTTCTAAGCATAAGATGCATCATCCAAAGGCTGATGTAGACCGTCTATACATGCTCTGTAAAGAAGATAGAAGAGGTCTTATTCAGTTAGAATTGTCATACAAGGCTACAACTATTTGCTTACTAACAAACATAGAAACAACAAAGGATTCGATGATACAATTAGTAAGGCAACATGAAGAAAGAAAGAAAAAATATTCAATAATAAAAGAAGGCAGTAAATACAAACAAGATTTACAGTTAGTAGATTCTGTAGAAAAGCAAAACAGAAGCCAAGAACCAACTATTGCGGCAAAAAATATGAAAATGAAAGCCAAAGATAAAGCTCTTGAAAAGATGAAACAGCGCTGGCAAGACAAACCTCTGCATGGCCAATATCCAGTACGTGCCAATAAATCCAATGTTGACAAAGTTAATACTCATCGATGGTTACGTGCATCTGGATTAAAGTCTGAGACTGAAGGATTTATACTTGCAGCGCAAGACCAAAGTCTTTTCACTAGAAACTTTCAGGCAAATATTATACATAACAATGAGAATCCAAAATGCAGTTTCTGTGATAAGTACCAAGAAACAATAGACCATCTAATCTCAGGTTGTTCTGTACTTGCCCCAAATGAATATAAAAATCGTCACGATATTTATATCAATATATACATTGGACAATGTGCAAACACTATGGAAAATCTGTAAACAAACACTGGTATGAACATCACCCAGCACCGGTTACAGAAATACAAGATGTCACAATTCTATGGGATTACACCATCTACACAGACAGAAAAATTGAAGCAAATAGGCCGGACATTATTGTTAAAAACCAGAAAGATAAAAACTTGCCTATTAATTGATATGGCTTGTCCAGCGGATTGTAACATAGCAACAAAGGAATTCGAAAAACTGTCAAAATATAAAGACCTGGAAATTGAAATAGAAAAAAATGTGGAAATTGAAAACAAGAGTTGTGCCAGTGATAGTAGGTGCACTTGGAATGATAAAAAATGGAAGAAAACAACACATTGAAAGAATCCCTGGAAACCCCAGATTAAGAGATATACAAAAAATTGTCTTATTTAGTCCAGCCCACACACTAAGGAGAACTTTGTCTATGTAACGCTAAGGATGATAGGGGAGATAGGAAAAACATGAAATGGAGCCATAACAATACGCCATGACCTGACTTAGGTCTTTCCGCAGATTTGGTAGGTAGTGCGACCATAGTAGAAATCGAAATATGATGAAAAATGACATAATAATGTCATAATTCGTATAATCAGGGCACAAACGGGATAAGCTTGTCAGGGCAGAAGCTGTGACAATATTTGTAGAAAAGAGAAAGGGAAGCCACATCCCATCGATGAGAAAATTACTGAAGTCGGGCTGCCAAATCAAGATCGATTACATTGTACATCCTCCTTTAAATTTTGTCGTGAACCCCGAGCACCCGACCAAGGATAATTGTTTTTTTTATTGCACCACCTAACGGCATCTTGGCAAACTAAGTGGGCGCAATTCTATTCCAGTCTGTTTCGGATTTTGTCATCATATCTTCCTAATTTCGTAAGCGTTTACTTTTACAATTTTAGGAGGATGCTTCACTACGTTGACCTTTTGCTTGACTTTTTGCAAATTTCATGAAGATCTACCAGTGTTGAAGATCATTTTATTTAACCCGATGTCATTTTGAAATTGACAGGAAAAAATTAATTCTAGCCCCCTTTGAAGCTAAAACCTTTGGAGGCATTCTTGGCAGGAGCAGGTGGGGACCAGAGATATCGCTATAAATTAAATGCTGTTTTCAATGAACTGTGCCAATGCGTTCTTTTAAGTCCGCTATCAACGATTGGCTAGTTTGACCGTGATTGACCCCGTGATTGACCCCGTGATTGACCCCTGAAGTATTTATTCGATGCTGGAATTCCAGCTGCCCCGAAGGTTGACAAACTCCAACGTATCTTGTTTTTAAACATCGTTAGAAGCAGAATATGTAAACGCTGTATGTATCTCTAGATCAATATATGCACAGAAGGTTGTGCCGTTATTTAATAAGATTAGCATTGATTGGCACAAGGCCATCCACGGCGATTAGAACATAGCATTCAGTAGCAATTTCCAACCAGACAGGTTTGTTAACCATTACTCTACAACGAAGCGCTCAGTTATTTATGACATTTAGACAGAGAGATAAAAGGCAACACGAAGAAGGCACCAAGTGAGGATCGAACTCACTGCTCAGTTGTAATGGTTAACAAGATGATATCTTTAGTCATTGGCTTGTACCAACGCGCTAGTTAACCATTACGGTACACCGGAACGATTAGTTATTTATGGCATTTCGCTTAGTACGGTAAAAAGACACAAATAGAAGACACCGATGGGGATCGAACTTACTGCTCAGTGGCCAAGCTCGTTAACCATTACTTTATACTAAAACGCTTGATTAACCATTCAGTGAGTCAGTTAAGTGCCATACGTGTTACACGCTTGCTTAGGTAAAATGATTGATTAGGTAAAAGATTTTCTCGCAGTAGGTTGCCATTACTTTCTGCAGTAGACTGGTTGCCAACCAACGCTCTACAACCCAATATGTCCTACAGTTTAACCCACAGCTAGAGAAAGAAGAGATAAATTAATACCGTTCTCAAGGTTATTTGTGCGTAAGTGAATGCAATTAATTCAACTGGAATTCGAACTCGCCTCTCCGACTAAAGTGCTCAGTTATTTATGGATCTTACCATAGAGAGGTAAAAGGCCACAAATAGAATGCATCCTGTGAGGATCGAACTCACTGCTCAGTATTATCATATAATAAAGTGCTATTTTATTTATGATGCTTATTTTAGTACGGTAAAAGGGCACAAGCAGAATGCATCCAGTGAGGATCGAACTCACTGCTCAGTTGTCAGCCAGAAATTCTTGTTAATTATTACCTTGTATCTAAAGCGCTCAGTTAACCCTTATGCCAAACCGAAGTGTTCAGTTATTTATGGCACTTAGTAAGGTCTTCAGTGTAATGATTAAAAAGTAACCTTAATAAGCTTCAAAGGTACATCTGTCTGGTCAGAGTGCAAAACTTAACTAAAATCGTAAGTGCATACAGCAGAGTAAATCAGATTTTGCCATGCAAGTCAATGTTTTCATAATAAAAGCAATGCTTCTTTGTACTAAATACAAGCATTGTTTTAGAATTGTAATGCCGACGAGGTTTCAACTCAAAAAATAATCCAGGTTTCACTTCATAAATGTTTTGTTTGGAATTTTTATGACACTTTAATAAATGTGAAACAAATAGTCATGCCATGAAGAATATTTGGAAAAGAACAACAAAAAAAAAAGCACAATAAGCTAGCCATACTAAGTTTAGTAGCAGAATGTAGACTGAAGAAAGTAATTTGTATTGGTATTTGTATACATTATTATTATTATTATTATGTCATTTTTCATCATATTTCGATTTCTGCTTTGGTCACACTACCAACCAAGTCTGCGGGGAGACCTAAGGCAGGTAGTGGCGTGTTGTTATGGCTCCATTTCATGTTTTTCTATCTTCCCTATCATCCTCAGCATTACATAGATAAATTTTTCCTTAGTGTGTGGGCTGTACTTAATAAGACAATTTTTTGTATGTCTCTTAAGCTGGGGTTTCCAGGGATTCTTTCAATGTGTTGTTTTGTTCCATTTTTTATCATTCCAAGTGCACCTACTATCACTGGCACAACTCTTGTTTTCAATTTCCACATTTTTTCTATTTCAATTTCCAGGTCTTTATATTTTGACAGTTTTTCAAATTCCTTGATTGCTATGTTACAATCCGCTGGACAAGCCATATCAATTAATAGACAAGTTTTCTCCTTCTGGTTTTTAACAATAATGTCTGGCCTGTTTGCTTCAATTTTTCTGTCTGTATAGATGGTGTAATCCCATAGAATGGTTACATCTTCTATTTCTGTAACCGGTGCTGGATGATGTTTATACCAGTGTTTGTTTACAGCTTTTCCATAATGTTTGCACATTGTCCAATGTAAATATTGCCCAACTCTATCGTGGCGATTTTTATATTCGTTTGGGGCAAGCACAGAACAGCCTGAGATTAGGTGGTCTATTGTTTCTTGGTGTTTATCACAAAACCTGCATTTTGGATCCATATTATTATGCATAATATTTGCCTGAAAGTTTCTCGTGAAAAGACTTTGGTCTTGTGCTGCAAGTATAAATCCTTCAGTTTCAGACTTTAATCCAGATGCACGTAACCATCGATGAGTATTAACTTTGTCAACATTGGATTTATTGGCACGTACTGGATATTGGCCATGCAGAGGTTTGTCTTGCCAGCGCTGTTTCATCTTTTCAAGAGCTTTATCTTTGGCTTTCATTTTCATATTTTTTGCCGCAATAGTTGGTTCTTGGCTTCTGTTTTGCTTTTCTACAGAATCTACTAACTGTAAATCTTGTTTGTATTTACTGCCTTCTTTTATTATTGAATATTTTTTCTTTCTTTCTTCATGTTGCCTTACTAATTGTATCATTGAATCCTTTGTTGTTTCTATGTATGTTAGTAAGCCAATAGTTGTTGTCTTGTATGACAATTCCAGCTGAATAAGACCTCTTCTATCTTCTTTACAGAGCATGTATAGACGGTCTACATCAGCCTTTGGATGATGCATCTTATGCTTAGAAAGAAGCTTTCTTGTTTTAGCATCCATTCGCCTGATGTCGTTTAGAGTCCAGTTTAAGATGTTGAAACTATATTGGACAACCCGTATTGCAAGGCTATTAATGGCTATAATTCTGTTGGGAGAATTCAATTCAGTTTTTAATCTCATTCGTAGCCTTCTATAGTACTCTTTACGCACTATTTCTTTGATTTTTTATGGTGAACTTTTCCACTCTCATTTACACCTAGGTATTTATAAGCTTCTGGCTTCAATTCTTTTATTGTTACAGGGTCTAAGCTAATTGATGTTTGTTGTGGTGATTTATTATTATTATGTCATTTTTCATCATATTTCGATTTCTGCTTTGGTCTCACTACCAACCAAGTCTGCGGGGAGACCTAAGTCAGGTCGTGGCGTGTTGTTATGACTCCATTTCATGTTTTTCTATCTTCCCTATCATCCCTAGCGTTACATAGATAAAGTTTTCCTTAGTGTGTGGGCTGTACTTAATAAGGCAATTTTTTGTATATCTCTTAAGCTGGGGTTTCCAGGGATTCTTTCAATGTGTTGTTTTGTTCCATGTTTTATCATTCCAAGTGCACCTACTATCACTGACACGACTCTTGTTTTCAATTTCCACATTTTTTCTATTTCAATTTCCAGGTCTTTATATTTTGACAGTTTTTCAAATTCCTTGATTGCTATGTTACAATCCGCTGGACAAGCCATATCAATTAATAGACAAGTTTTCTCCTTCTGGTTTTTAACAATAATGTCTGGCCTGTTTGCTTCAATTTTTCTGTCTGTGTAGATGGTGTAATCCCATAGAATGGTTACATCTTCTATTTCTGTAACCGGTGCTGGGTGATGTTCATACCAGTGTTTGTTTACAGCTTTTCCATAATGTTTGCACATTGCCCAATGTAAATATTGCCCAACTCTATCGTGGCGATTTTTATATTCATTTAGAGCAAGCACAGAACAGCCTGAGATTAGGTGGTCTATTGTTTCTTGGTGTTTATCACAAAACCTGCATTTTGGATCCATATTATTATGCATAATATTTGCCTGAAAGTTTCTAGTGAAAAGACTTTGGCCTTGTGCTGCAAGAATAAAGCATTATTATTATTATTATTATTAAGTCATTTTTCATCATATTTCGATTTCTGCATTGGTCTCACTACCAACCAAGTCTGCGGGGAGACCTAAGGCAGGTAGTGGCGTGTTGTTATGACTCCATTTCATGTTTTTCTATCTTCTCTATCATCCCCAGCATTACATAGATAACGTTTTCCTTAGTGTGTGGGCTGTACTTAATAAGACAATTTTTTGTATATCTCTTAAGCTGGGGTTTCCAGGGATTCTTTCAATGTGTTGTTTTGTTCCATTTTTTAT
This sequence comes from Ascarosepion bandense, assembly GCA_037127315.1. Taxonomy (NCBI): domain Eukaryota; kingdom Metazoa; phylum Mollusca; class Cephalopoda; order Sepiida; family Sepiidae; genus Ascarosepion; species Ascarosepion bandense. The sequence continues at coordinate 2,262,243 of JBBBDQ010001495.1, forward strand.
CATTCCAAGTGCACCTACTATCACTGGCACAACTCTTGTTTTCAATTTCCACATTTTTTCTATTTCAATTTCCAGGTCTTTATATTTTGACAGTTTTTCAAATTCCTTGGTTGCTATGTTACAATCCGCTGGACAAGCCATATCAATTAATAGACAAGTTTTCTCCTTCTGGTTTTTAACAATAATGTCTGGCCTGTTTGCTTCAATTTTTCTGTCTGTGTAGATGGTGTAATCCCATAGAATGGTTACATCTTCTATTTCTGTAACCGGTGCTGGATGATGTTCATACCAGTGTTTGTTTACAGCTTTTCCATAATGTTTGCACATTGCCCAATGTAAATATTGCCCAACTCTATCGTGGCGATTTTTATATTCGTTTGGGGCAAGCACAGAACAGCCTGAGATTAGGTGGTCTATTGTTTCTTGGTGTTTATCACAAAACCTGCATTTTGGATCCATATTATTATGCATAATATTTGCCTGAAAGTTTCTCGTGAAAAGACTTTGGTCTTGTGCTGCAAGTATAAATCCTTCAGTTTCAGACTTTAATCCAGATGCACGTAACCATCGATGAGTATTAACTTTGTCAACATTGGATTTATTGGCACGTACTGGATATTGGCCATGCAGAGGTTTGTCTTGCCAGCGCTGTTTCATCTTTTCAAGAGCTTTATCTTTGGCTTTCATTTTCATATTTTTTGCCGCAATAGTTGGTTCTTGGCTACTGTTTTGCTTTTCTACAGAATCTACTAACTGTAATTCTTGTTTGTATTTACTGCCTTCTTTTATTATTGAATATTTTTTCTTTCTTTCTTCATGTTGCCTTACTAATTGTATCATCCATTATTATTATTAATATTATTATTATTATTATTATTATTATTAACCAATTGATGTCAGGAAAACTTTTCAGTCTATTCTCGTATTAATATAAGTAATTTATAGAGTGAGTTTTGGTTCTTAACATCTGTCCTTATTAAAATGTTATTAATTTGTTTTCTGGATGTTAACTTATATGATGTAAATAAACAATACATAAAATGTTGTTGAACACAGAAAAGAGAAAGGACATAGAAGTAGAAAAAGAAAACTAAAATGAACAGGGGATAGGCAACCATAAGATTATTTATGTACTTTTTATTTTTAAATCAAACATTAATGTCATGGTAACCATTACCTTCATAGTAAATCCTAAAATGTAACAATAATAAATAATAATAATAACAATAATCAACAGAAAGCAAAAAAACAACAGTTAATGAGTCTCAAAGGTACATTTGTCTAGTCAGAGTGCAAGACGCAATTAAATGAAATCCTAAATACAAGCAGTAGAGTACATAAGATTTTCTCATGTAATTCAATGTTATAACCTCGTTTGGTTGTTTTATAGCCTTTTTTTTTTTAATCATCTCACCCCAATCAAGGCATTCCACTGTCACTATTGCACATGGGGCTACATAGGAGAAGGTAAAGAGGAGTGGTTAGACATAGGGAATGTCAGGAGGAATGAATGTTAGACATAGGGAATGTCAGGAGGAAGGTGACAGATGAGTAAGGATACCGAGGATGAGGGTTGGGCAGATGGGAAGAGTGCTTGATAGATAGATAGATAGATAGATAGATAGATATGAACAGAAGGAAATAGATAGATAGATAGATAGATAGATAGATAGATAGATATGAACAGACTGAGATAGATAGATAGATAGATAGATAGATAGATAGATAGATAGATATGAACAGAAGGAAATAGATAGATAGATAGATAGATAGATAGATATGAACAGAAGGAAATAGATAGATAGATAGATAGATAGATAGATAGATAGATAGATAGATAGATAGATAGATATGAACAGACTGAGATTTTTTTTTTTTTTAATCATCTCACTCCAAGCAAGGTATTCCACTGCCACTATTGCGCATGGGGCTACATAGGGGAAGGTAAAGAGAAGGAGTGGTTAGACATAGGGAATGTCAGGAGGAAGGTGACAGATGAGTAAGTATACCGAGGATGAGGGTTGGGCAGATGGGAAGAGTGCTTGATAGAATGGGAGCAGGTTAGTGTGTTAGGAGGTGTCTATTGACCTTACATTTAAACTCCTGGAGATTGTAGCCGTCGGGGAAGCAATCGTTTGGAAGAGAATTCCACAGTCGGGAAGTGCGAGGAAAGAAACTATTGGAGTAGAAGCCTACAAGGTTACTGAGGTTTTGGTATCACACGGTTGTATACCTTGGTGTTGGTATATTCAGTTCTTTTTCTTCTATGTGCTATGTCCTTTCAGGACGTAGGCGATCATGGCCTTCCACATCTCCTTATTCCTGGTGACTCTTAGCACGCTTTCTCCTGTAATACCATGCAACCCACGTTTTGTCATCCGCCTGCTCACGCCCTTCAATGTTAAATATGGTATTAAATATTCTTCAAATATGGTATCCGATACCTTCCCCTGTCTCTTTTTCTCTCTATCTGACCTGTGAGTATCAGATTCTCTAATCCCTCCTTCCTCGTTGCATGTCCCAGGAACTTTACTTGTCTCTTCCTGATGCTCAGTATTAATTTCCTTTTTGTTTCCATCCTTTCCAAAACCTCATCATTGCTCACATGCTCGGTCCATGATATCCGCAGCACACTTCAGTTGCTTCAAGTTTTTCCTTCATCTTTGATCATATTCAGTTAGTAATTCGTAATACGATTGATCCATGGAAAGTGTTCAGACATACTACATTTCTTAGTGTGACTAGGACTCCGGTCGCTTGTCGTTGATGGCTTTGACACAGTAGCTGGCCTTCAAGTCGACTATTACAACGGTGTTCTTCCTCGTCTACGTTGTGAATTTTGATCTCAAGGAAGTCAAGCTGAAATTTTGCAAGCTGTCTCTTTACCAAGTTGAACCAGACCGTACGCACGCGCACATTTGGATTAATGAAAACGGTTCCAAAAAATAAACTGAATGACGTCTGAATAAGTTGCGGAAATAGTCTTAATATACAAACAAAAAGAAACAAAAAGAAATAGAATATAACAATCGACAATCCCTTATCTCTACAACAGAGCGGAAATTTTGTTTAAAAGTAGTGTTTGTCTTCTTAACATTAATTCGAGATTTGTTTACTCCAGTCTGTTTACTCCAATCGGAGTTTTCAAGTTTGTGACGATTCAAACTGTCTTATTCGTTTCGCTTCACCCGAAACTTTACGGAAACAACCGAAGGAATGGCTCTGTGTGTGGTAGGTAGCGGCATGTCCTCTACTTTGTTTTTAACTCTGGTTGGTTCGTTGTTTTATTTTAATTCTTTTCGGTCGGTCGGCAGCAGGCTTCTCTACGATTGACACCCAACGTCTTGGCGGCTTATCTCTTTGCGCCGGAAGCTGACTCGACTCTGCTGGATTCTTTCTTGGCTCTCTCTATTTGTAGCCCCTCTGGGGCCCTGTTTTTGTACTTATCCCAAATTCTATGGTGGAAGGCATGACTGACGCGGGGGGGGGGGGGTACGCAAAATCCAATCTCTACCTAATGAAATCACTCCAGCCTTCACATTTTGAGGCAGGGCTACTTCCTTCCCTTGGTTTAACCAATGAAGCAGCAATATTTCTGGTGACATCATTTCTCTCCGTCTACTTTCTTTGATTTAACTGATTACATCATTTATTTTTCAGGTTTTAAATCTGTTCACAGGAAAATTAAAAATTTCAGGATTCAGCCTTTTGAACTCATCGATGATTTGTGACAATCTCTTTTCAATAATCCAAAACAATGTTTTGGCTACGGCTTCCTTTCCACTTTTACCAGCTGTAAAGATCAGTGCTTTCAATGGTAATTTTCTTAGTCACGTTGTTTCCGATTTGTCAAATAATGGCCGGCCGATGCGATGACCTCGGCTGACCTGCTGCCTACACCTGAAAATGTTTTTAATTCACTTCTATACTCAGCTAGTTTTCAATATTTAATTTTGCAATATTTTCACTCTTCACAATTAATTAGCTACATTTATATTGCAACCGAAGAAACAAATTTATTACCCATTAGACTTATTTTTCTCTCTGCTCATATTGGAACAATTTATCTGCACAATTAGTAATACAACTAAAAATAATTTCTTTCGCTCCGTCGTGCTAAAATAGTGTTACATTAGTTCTCCCATTTCTAACTTTCAGGTCATCTTCTCAAGCAGTACCACTCCATCGGGAGGAGACTAGGCCATTACGCAGCGCCTAAGGCGTTTTCCACACCAGACACACAAAAAATGGGAAAGTACCAAGGAGGGTTGAGCAATTTTTACTGCAGGTAAATTCACATTAAACCTAACCTTATGTCACATTCAGTAGCGACGTGAACGCACCGATAAATACCTATCAAGTAAGCACTATCACTGTGGATGTGCGTTGTGGTGCAGTGGATATCGGCTCGGAACTACAAATCGGGGAGCCGAGTTCGAATTCCAGTTAAATTCCTTGTATTTACTTACGCACAAGTACCCTTGGGAAAGGTATTAATCCTTTTCTTCCCTCCAGTTATGGGTTAAATAATAGGGCAAATTGAGTTCTATAGCCTTGGCTGTTAACCAGTCTACTGCAGAAAGTAATGGCAACCTACTGCGGGTAATCTTCTGCTCAGTCAGAAGTGTGTATCACGTATGGCACTTAACTGACTGACTGAATATTTGGAAACATGATTAAAACTTCTACTGGGCATAAAGTGGGGGATCCTTTTTCTATAGTTATGAAGTAATAAACTGATCCCCTACTAATTATACTTAATATATTAATGTAATATAATCTATATCTTCCTCCTCTAGCTATGAGTCAAATAACAGGACAGATTGGGTTCTATAGCCTTGGTCGGCAACCAGTTTACTGCAGAAAGTAATGGCAACCTACTGCGGGATAATCTTCTGCCCAGTCAGTCATGTCTCTTTCGAGACATGATCGCCCAAAGTGTGTATCACGTATGGCACTTAACTGAAGCACTATCACTGGGGAAATAATTTTATCGTGCCTGTACTTAAAGTTGGTACACATTATTATTATTATTATTATTATTTCAACTTCTGCTATGGTTACGCGACCTACCAACTCTGTGAGAAAACCTAAGGTAGATACTCGTGTATTGTTATGAATCCATTTCATTTGTTTTTCTACCTCCCATAACATCATTATCGTTACATGGACAAAGTTCTTTTGTGGGCTATACTTATCAAGACAATTTTTGTATTTCTCTTCAGCTGGGATTTCCAGGGATTTTTTAAAAGTGTTGTTGTGTTCCATTTTTTATCATTCCAAGTGAACCCACCATTCTTGTTTTCAATTTCCATACTTTTTCTATTTCGATTTCCATGTCTTTATATTTCGATAGCTTTTCAAATTCCAGGGTTGCTATGTTCCAGTCCACTGGGCAAACCATATCAATTAGAAGGCAAGTTTTTTTATTTTCGATTTTTGACAATTATGTCTGGCCTATTTACTTTAGTCTTCCTGTCTGTTAAGATAATGTAATCCCATAGAATTGTGATGTCTTCATTTTCTGTAACCGGTAATGGGTGAGGTTCATACTGGTGTTTATTAACATTTTTTCCAAAGTGCTTGCACATTGTTCAACGTAAATATTGCCCTTCTATATCGTGATGAGTTTTATATTCATTTGGCGCAAACACAGAACATCTTCATATTAGATGGTCTGTGGCTTCCTGATATTTGTCACAGAACTTTCATTTTGGATCCATACAATTATGTATGATATTTACTTAAAAGTTTCAAGTGAAAAACTCTGGTCTTGCCCTGCAAGAATAAACCTTCCGTTTCAGCCTTGACGACATATACTCATAACAATCAATGAGTGTTAACTTTATCAACATCGACTTAATTAGCGTGTTAAGGGGACATTGGCCATGTAGAGGATTGTCTTACCAGTGATGTTTCATCTATTCAAGAGATTTATCCTTAACATTCTTGTCCATATTTTCTGCTGCAACAGTTGGTTTTGGGGTTCTGTTTTTTTTTTCTTTCCAGAATCTACTAAATGTAAATCTCGTTTGAATGAACAGGCTTACGGCCTATCACGTTGAATACACCGGTTTTCGCTCGATCACCTAAGTTAAGCAACGTTGAGCCTGGTCAGTACTTAGATGGGTGACCGCTTGGGAATACCAGGTGCTGTAAGTGTTTATGGATGGATGTGCGTTGTGGTGCGGTGGATGTCGACTCGGAAAGAGAAATCAGTGAGCCGAGTTCGAATTCCAGTTGAATACACTGCATTCACTTAAGCACTGGTACCCTTGGGAAAGGTATTAATCCGTTCCCTCCAGTTATGGGTTAAATAACAAGGGTAGGACTTGGGGAGCCTGACCTTAAAAACAAATCCCAATGAATCTTGCAAAACAAAAATAAATAAAACAAATCAAAACGATTTTTCAGCACTAAATGACCTAATGAAGGTTGATATGCTGGTTAAATGAACCAACCAACCAACCAACAATAAAACAAATAAACTAAATAAAACAAATCAAAAACGATTTTCAGCATTAAATGACCTAATGAAGGTTGATATGCTGGTTAAATGAACCAACCAACCAACAACTTGTATGAACAACCTTCAGTCATGATTAAATATTTTTTCTTTGTAAGCCATTGTTTGTTCCCTTTTATGACAATTCTAGCTGAATAAGACCTCTTCCATCTTCTTTAGGTGTTATGTATAGAGGGTCTGCATCCGCCCTTTGGGTGATGCTTGTTATGCTTAGAAGGAAGCTTTCTTGTTTTAGAATTCATTTGTCTGATATTATTTAGAGTCCAGCCATTCACCCCTCCGCACGATTAGCAGCTTGAGTTGCAGATTGTTGTTCGGATTTTTCTATCTCCTAGATGGGTTGCCAAGAGACAGAAACGCGATTGGAACTCAAAATGAAAGACGTTGGAAGAAGAAGTTATTCAACGAAACAAAATTATATTGGCGTATCACGTTTAAAGAGGATTATTAATAATAATCCGAACATGTCCAGTGAGTTACTAAGCGCAGCGTAGATGTTTTACAAGGCCGAAAACATGGGGCACGTAGTGAGGGTCAAACTCACATATAATTGATCCAGCGAGACAATCTTGTTAACCATTACATCACGTCGAAGTTTCCAAACGGTTTAATAAGCGTGGCTTAGCTGTGGCAGAAGGTGGAAAGTCTGGAACACTCAGTAGAGATCGAACTCACTTCTCAATCGTAACTAATCCAGCTTGCTAACCATTACTCACTGTCAAAGTGACCAAACTGGACATATGTAAAAGAGATATAATTCCAAGCAGCAATCAGATAATCTGCTTGCTAGCTTGTTCTTATTTTTTTTTTTTTTAAATTCAGGGTGCGATGGGTAAATGTTCGCCATTTTATATTTTTAATTTCGGGCATGCGTGTTATTTATTTTGGTTTTTTCTCCAATACACATATTGTACTGCTTGGCATTCACACCGGAATCTCCAATACGAACATTTCAGTGTGTTTGGGTGTCAATCTGTGGACAGTGCAGAAGATTTGGAAAGAGTCAGATGAGTCTAATGTTGATTACGAAGGTAAGACAGGTCTGAAAACTCACTTTGATTTTTTTCTAAGAAAAACTTTCGAATTTGTTGATGAGGGTCTCAGGCTCAACATGGAGGCCTACATCAAGAGTCTTGAGGAGTTATTGCTCTCTTGGTTCAATAGGATGGCTGCTGGATCACCTTATATCTACCATGCAAGCAGGAGAAACCAGCCATTACTGTCAGACAATTTCTGCGACCACATCAACCCTTACATCTCTCCACCTAACATCCCAGGTTGCAAATTCCTTGATTATTTATGTGTGAGGTTCATTTGAGTGAGAGACAAGCAAATCTCCTTGTAACACCAAAGATGAACTGAAGGCAAGTATTATGGCAGCATTCATCAACTTAATCAAGGCGACCGTCCTGAAGAATTGTAAGAGATTCCGAAATTGTCTGAAGGCCGTGGTTGAAACCAATGACGATTTTATTGAATAAACATATTCGTTAGTATTTCGAGATGTTTTTGTGTAATTTAGGTAAACGTATCTGTTAAAATGAATAGTAAGTTGCATTTTCAAGTTTGGCGTCATTTACACGACAATTTATACATCAATTTGTAAGAATTCCAGTTGACATTTGGAGCCCTGGAGTGAACTTTTAGGCCTAACAGATATTCAGTGGATAAAACGCCATTGAGAGTTGAACCTCAATGTATTATATCCATTTTTGCGACATTTAGACGGCTATTTACCTATAGCACCCTGTATATGTGTTAAACTGAGAGGCCAGTGATATTTTCATTTTGACGCCATTTTGAAAACAATTTATCCATCGCACCCTGTATATGTGTTAAACTGAGAGGCCAGTGATATTTTCATTTTGACGCCATTTTGAAAACAATTTATCCATCGCACCCTGTATGTGTTAAACTGAGAGGCCAGTGATATTTTCATTTTGACGCCATTTTGAAAACAATTTATCCATCGCACCCTGTATGTGTTAAACTGAGAGGCCAGTGATATTTTCATTTTGACGCCATTTTGAAAACAATTTATCCATCGCACCCTGTTTGTGTTAAACTGAGATGTCAGTGTTATTTTCATGTTTGCGCCATGTATGTGCGTTGTGGTGCAGTGGGTATCGACACAGAAAGAGTGATCGGCGTACTGAGTTCGAATTCCAGTTGAATCCGTTGCATTCACTTACGCACAAATACCCTTAGGAAAGGTATTAATTCATCTCTTTCCTCCAGTTATGGGTTAAATAGCAGGACAGATTGGGTTCTATAGCCTTGGCCGGCAACCAGTCTACCGCAGAAAGCAATGGTAACCTACTGCGGGATAATCTTCTGCCCAGTCAGTCATGTTTCTTTCGAGACATAATCGCCCAAAGCGTGTATCACGTATGGCACTTAACTGACTGAAAAGAAAATTTATCAATCGCACCCTGTATATCTGTTAAAATGAAACGCTAATGATATTTTCATTTTGAAGCCATTTTGAAAACAATTTATCCATCGCACCCTGTATATCTGTTAAAATGAGACGCCAGTGTTATTTTCATTTTGGCGCCATTTAGAAGACAATTTATTTCTCGCACCTGTATAATTGTTAAAATAAGACGTGAGTATTATTTTCCTTTGGGTGCCATTTCGACGACGGTTTATCCATCGCACCCTGTATGTCGGTTAAAATATGACGTCAGTATTATTTTCATTTGGGTGCCATTTAAACGACAGATTATCCATCGCACCCTGCATGTTAAGGTTTGTAACAGTCGGTTTCAATCAACTTTGACGACTTTAAAGCGAGTTGTAGTAAAATGTGAAAATAAAATAAAATAAATAAATAAAAATAAAAATAAAATAATGTATAACAAAGCAAAAACACCTTAACCGAAAGAAATCGAAATTTCTCGAACCGAAAGAGTTTGGACGCAATGACCTCTGCATAAGGAGACAAAGTCAAAATATGAATTCTCTGTTTTAAGAATTTTGTTTGGTTAAATTTTCGTTTCCAAGTGATTTTTTTCTTGTTCGTCTTTTTCCTTTTCTTCATAGATTTATTTTAATTTTAATTTAAAAAATAAAATCTATTTAGGATGTCAGGCACATCACCAAAGCATCAGCTCTTGACAAAGAGCGCTAGTACTTTCGATCTTTCTCTAGATTTTCGTGTCTCGACAGTTTCATAGATGAGTCAGTTACACTATGTCTCCAATATTAAACTACTTGTTCTTTTATGTTCCTTCATGTCCCTCCACATCTTCCTGTTCCTTGTAGTTCTTAATACTTCTTTGCACTTAGCTTCTTTGCTCGCACTTCCCGACTTTGGAATTCCTTTCTGTATACTTGCTTCCCTAAAAACTACAATCGCCAAGAATTTAAATGCCAAGTCAATTGCCATCTCTTATCTTCTTGTTTCGCGTCCTTTCACGGACAACCTTTGCATCATGTTCTTCTTCCTTTACTCTCTATTCTCATGCAGCTCTCTTCACACCTGTATTCTCATTCTTTTCTTACTCTTTCTCTGACTCTCCTGTAACTTGTTCCTCTTTCTCATCACTCACCTCTTATGTAACCCCCTGCGCACCTGTGGCAGTTTTGCCTTGCTTGGGATGAAATGATTAAAAAAAAAAAAAAAAAAACTTCGGTGGTCATATGAGAATGAATATTTCAAAATGACATTGTGTAGGTAAACATTACAAGAGTAAGTTAGTTAAGGCTTGCTTTACTGATTGATTTTCTACGGCTTATCAACCCTTTGCAAATGTAATCCCTTTTTGTGATACAAGTCCTACTAATTAACCTATAGCTGTGGGGAGAAGAGGTTGATTCATAGATTTCTCAAAAAGTGTATTCGCACAATATAATGAACCCGAGTGGAATTCGGAACACGGCACTCCAACGTCTACATATTCCTCACATTCTAGGTACTGATCAGGCTCGACATTGCTTAACTTCGCGATGTGGCCGTAAGTCAACAAATACGATATATAGCTCAACTGCAGTCACTTTCTCATCGGCGTAATGTGGCTTTCCTTTGTCTCTTCTACAAATACTTTCACGGCTTCTGCTCTGATTAGCTTAGCTCTCTGGTGCCCGGACTGCATAAATTTACTCGAGTTACTAGACTAGCGTCTAGGCCCCACCCTTTTACAGTGAAACCAATCAAATGTAACCGCAATTTCTACTAATACAGTTTCTTTACTCGCACTTTTCGCTTGTGGAATTAATTTTCGTATACTTTCTTCCCTGAAAGCTACAATCTCCAAGAATTTAAATGCAAAGTCAATTGCCATCTCTTATCTTCTTGACTCGCATCCTCTCCATGAAAAAACCTTGTATCATGTTCTTCTTCCTTTCCACTCTTCTCTCATGCAGCCCCCTTCACACCTGTATTCCCATTCTTTTCTTACTCATTCTCTGACACCCCCTGTAACTTGTTCGTCTTATCTCATCTCAATTCTTCTGTAACCCCCTGCGCACCAGTGCAAATTCTACTTTGCATGGGGGTGAAATGATTAAAAAAAATACATTTCATTTTGTTATTTCTCACAAACCCTGTTCTGCCATTCATTTACTCAAGCACAACAAATATATTACACGCTGTTTTCCCCTGTCCGTGTTTCCCGCTAACCGCTCTGTGAGTATCAGATTCTCCAAGCCTTTCTTCCTCATTACTTTTTCCTGGAAAATTTAACTCTCTCTTCCTGATGTTAAGTATAATTTTCTTTTTTGTTTCTATTCTCTCCAAAACCTCGTAGGTGTTTACATGTTCAGTCCAGGATATCCTTACCATCCTTCTGTAGAACCACATTTCGGTTACTTCGAATCTCTTCTTCAGCAGTTATTACAATATAGGAGAACAGATAACACTTAAGAGCACAGCACTTTTTTCTCTGTTCCCAACAAAATGTTCCTGTCTCTCAATATTCTACTCATATTTTGGAATGTGTCTTTGGTCATTCCTATACGAACTTCGGACCTCAGTGTCACACTTTCCGTCCTCTGTTAGAACACTTCCCGGTTATTTAAATTTCTGTACCTGCTTGATATCAGTAACCCCGACCTATAATTAGCATTTTAGGCTCCTCTTTTTGCTGATGACCATTCATTCAGTTTTCTTGGAGTTTATGTTTAGTCCTTTCTTCTCGCTTCTCTTTGTGACGTTCTATAGGATGTCTTGTGATTTCTTTTCCGTGTCTGCTATCAGCACAGTGCCATTTGCATATCTTAAAGCATTAACAGTTAGTATGAATGTGTGTTGTGGTGCAGTGGATATAGGCGCCGAACGAGAAATCGGAGAACCGAGTTCGAATTCCAGGAGAATTCGTTGCTTTCACATACGCTCAAATACCCTTTGGAAAGGGTCGCTTCTCCCTCCAGCTATGGGTTCGTCGTCTTGCGGCCTTGGTTGAGATAGAACTCACTACACCCCTCCAGTATTCCCTGGACATTTGGAACCCTGGCGCAATTTGTAGCGAAATTCATAATCTTGTCAAAAAGCTGAATACTTGATGCTTCGCCAGGGCTACCAAGGGTGTTTTTATTGTGACACCAACACTAGATGGGTTGCCTCCAGGCCTCATCCTGTTATTTAACCTATAACTGGAGGGAAGTGACGGATTAATACCTTTCCCAAGGGTACCAGTGCTGAAGTGAATGCAGGGTACTCAACTGGAATTCGAACTCGGTTTACCGATTTCTCTTTCTAAGCCGATATCCACGGCACCACAACGCACATCTGTCACTGAACGCTTACAGCACCTGGTATTCCCAAGTGGTCACCCATCTAAGTACTGACCAGGCTCAACGTTGCTTAACTTCGGTGATCGAACGAGAGCCGGTGTATTCAACGTGATATGCCGTAAGCATAAGCTATGGGTTAAATAGCAAGACACACTGGGTTCTCAGTCTACCGCAGAAAGTAATTGCAATCTACCCCGGGAAAATCTTCTGCCTGATTAGTCATGTCTCTTTCGAGACATGATCACTCAAGAGTGTAGAACGTATGGCACTTAACTGAATTCATAAAGTTCTTCTACATTTTCATATTAGATAATGCCCTGTATATCCGTGAACATGAAGTCAATGCAGACCTGCAGTTATGCATTTTTTCTACCAACTAAAATACTCTTTTATGAATTCAGTCCTCACTTTCGGCCTTGTGCCACATCTAACTTTGCTAAAATACTTTCTTGGGTGTTATATGAAATTTAGCTAACTATTGGTAGAGAATTTGAGATTTCCTTTCTATGAACTTTTAATTAATTGTCTTAAAGTTCAATAATTTGTGCTTCTAAACCAGAAACTATGTCGTCACTTCTTGCTGTGTTCTTAAAGAAGTAATCAAGCAAAAGCAGAAAAAGACAAACTACAGCATCAAGAAATAAATTAAAATGGTTTTTGCAATTAGCCTAAACTTGTCAGGCAAATTTTTCAAACGAAGAAAAAGAAAATTCTAGGTTTAAATTTTAGACGAATGTTTCAGTAAACGTTTGAGCTTTAAAAGTATGTTAAGTGCCATACGTGATACACGCTTGGGCGATCATGTCTCGAAAGAGACATGACTGACTGGGCAGAAGATTATCCCGCAGTAGGTTGCCATTGCTTTCTGCGGTAGACTGGTGAATTATATTATTCTATTAATAAGTAGTAATTAGTGGGGGATCAGTTTATTACTTCAGGAAAATAGAAAACCGATCACCCACTTTATGCCCAGTAGAAGCCTTAATCATGTTTCTGTTATATTCAGTCAGTCAGTTAAATGCCATACGTGATACACGCTTGGGCGATCATGTCTCGAAAGAGACATGACTGACTAGGCAAAAGATTATCCCCCAGTAGGTTGTTATTACCTTCTGCGGTAGACTTGTAGCCAACCAAGTTTTTTCGTTGTAAACTGAATTTTGAAGGCTAAATAAGTCCTCAGAGTAAATGGTATCATGGCTGAGACTAAGAACTACAATTATACCTACTTAGAGCCAAACCCGAAGCAAAAACTAAAATAAAAGGGCTGAAAAAAATACAGACATACAGGCAGGTAAACAGACACAAACACGCACAAACATCTTGCCTTATATATATATATTATCGATTTTCTGCACTATTGTAAGAACTGCGAACTTGAAACTTCTGAATATCGTTTTTTACGTCTTTGTCTATGAGTGTATCAAATTTGATTAAAATCGGACCACTCGTTCTATAACCCAATTTTTTCGATTATCGATTTTCCATATTTATCGACACAAAATCTAGCTAAGAACACTCGCAGACGTTTACAGTACAACTTTGTAAATTTTCAAGAAATTCGTTTCAGCTGTTTCGGAGTCTATAGGTAACGGACACACACACACACACACACACACACACACACACACACACACACACACACACACACACAGTTTAATTTATAAATAAGTTTCGATAAAATGGTGTTAAATAATACATTTTTATAAAAAGTAAATAATAGCTATCGCATTGTACTTGGTTCACCTATTTGTAAATAAACACTGACAAGGAAGTTGTTGTTGAAATCTTCGTCGCCAATTTGTTGTTGTTGTGGCCTGTTGGGCCAGGAAGAAAGGCACGGAAATAGGTAAGTAGGTTCAAGCAGTGTATTAGAATAACAAGAACATATATACAAAATAAAGTGTTAGCAATCAGCAAAGTGTAAGTCCGAACGGTATAGTTACGCTGCGTCTTGACTGTCACAAAGCTGCGTCATAGCTGCGTCTCAGCTGCGTCCAAGCTGCGTCCCCGGAAGTCACTCCGGTTATTATTTATAGCAGGAGGCTGAGTCAATGGCACCATAACAGACGTGAGGGTAGTACAAAATAATAGCGGTGGAAAAAAATTGTTTTCTTTTTGCGAAAATTAAATTTTGCCGTTTCTCTCTTTTCTTTTGTAAGCTATGAGACAGCAAGGTGCATGGACCCAATGGAGCTCTATGGTGAATCGCCAAATCAAATGGTCTGAAATATGGCGCGGTGACTCCAGATTAAAATTTCTGATTCGGGAAGTATGCGACATCCTGCCAAGCCCCGCAAACTTACAATTGTGGTATAAAACCCAGTCGCCAAATTGTCATTTTTGTGGGCGCAAAGGTACCTTAAAACATATACTGAGCAGCTGTAAGTCTGCACTGCCTGACGGACGTTACAGATGGCGCCACGACGTAATTCTAAAAGAGATTGTGAAAATAGTTCAAAATGCTATCAAAGAGAATGTTTACAACACAGACACAAGGCAAATAAAATTTATTAAAGCGGACGCGAAAATCCCACAAAATAGGAAGGTAAAGCCAAACCTGTTATCTCCTGTAACAGATTGGGAACTAAGGGCCGATATAGGCTCGAGATTGAAATTCTCAGAGGAAATTGCCACCACAAAACTTCGCCCAGATATAGATTTCTTCTCAGATAATTTGAAGAAGATAGTGTTGTGGGAACTGACGGTATCCTGGGAGGAAAACGCAGAAGAAGCCCATGAAAGGAAGAAGTTAAAATACGACGAACTGCTGGCGAGTTGCAGGGTTAAAGGCTGGAGGGCTAGCTGCACTCCTATAGAAGTGGGGACTAGAGGATTTGCAGCAAGGTCCTTATGCAAAGCCTTAACTGATATTGGTAGAGTGGGAGTAAAAAAAAAAAAAGGAAAGCACTCAAGTCCATAACCGAAACAGCAGAAAGTACAGCCAATTGGTTATGGATCAAAAGAGCGAGTAGCTGGAGTTCAAAACAAACTGTGATCTAAAATCCCCCGAAATTCTGCATTTCTGATTTCGCCTCTTAATGTAAAGTGGCTCTGTCTGTCGCCAATCGGAAGCATTTTCAAGACTTCGTACTGGGCCCAAACGTTATTAATTTTTCCAGTGTCTGAAAGCGTTTATTGAGGGTGGACCAGAGACTGATCATCTCTGGTCGGGTCGGCGCGGTGATGGGGTATGATGTTGAAAGATCCGAAACCCCTAGTGATCCACGCAAAGACATCACTGACGACACCCTCTATCGCCAATACTACGGTACGTATGTTTGAACTCTTAATAAAATATATTTTTTTTTAAATCCTGCATTTATTGAATCAATTTATTTTCAAGGGTTAAACCTCTTCCCGTAATAAATTTCAACCTTTGCCATTTCAATCCTTAACACCATCTGCTATAAAGCTGTAACTCTCCAGTGACAACAGCAATAAAATGTCAACTCCGATACAAAATTAGTACAGTATGAATACAAGATGTTTCATTCGAGCACAGCCTCGTTGGATTCTCTGAAAGAACCCAGATTCGCGGAAAAGAACTCAGACAAGTCTATCCCAAAGTGCAGAGTCTGGGGGAAAACAGACGGTAACCCGACCCTGCTTATTCAGGGTTAACGGGAAATTTTTGCTCGAGATTACGTGCTCGGAATTCCCACAATTAAAAAATCGGCCTTGTGCTACATCCGGCCTCAGTGGGGCGGTTACAGCTAAATATCCAGTATGAATGTACGGTGACGTAGTCATTGGTAAGGTTAGGAATGTTGATAAGCTGTTCAGCTGATAGGTGTTAACGGAAAACATCCTGACTCCGCTAGTTGTTTTGATAGAAGGTTATCTTTTAGTCTCAGGAGAGAAGCCAAACTGAAAGCTTTAATTTCAAAATTCCATTGTTAATCTTTAATTATTATTTTTTTTCTTTTAAGTAGTACGCTGACGACGTTTATTCTCGCCTCGATCAAAATTCTGCTGAGGTTGACAAAGCAAACCTCGCTGCCGAGCTCGAGAAGGACCTCCAATCCGTGGTGTACTGGGGTTAAGAAATGGCTCGTAAAATTTAATGCTTCCAAAACAAAGCTGCTCTCTATTAACCATCATAAACAATCGCTCCTACCCCATTAACATGGAAAAGGCTTGCCACTCTGAGAGTAAAACTCTACGTCTCCTTGGCCTTATACTCTCAGTGGACCCCAAGTGGAATGACTACATCGAATCCATTGTTAAATCCGTTGCCAAGAAGGTCGGTTCACTGTGCAGGGCCAGGAAGTTTTTCCCGTCTGAGTCTATCCTTCACATATATAAATCTACCATCCGACCGTGTATTGAATACTATTGCTACATCTTGTCGGTTACCCCTGATATTCTCCTCGGGGTTCTTGACAGAATCCAACGTAGAATCTGTAATGTGATCAATACCGACTTGGCAGCTCGGCTGCAGCTGCTATATCACCAGCGTGATGTGGCTTCCCTGTGCCTCTTCTATAAATACTTTCACGGCTTCTGCTCCAATGAACTTAGATCACTGGTGCCTCCTAGGTATGAGTTTACCCGAGCTACTAGAGTAGCAATTAGGTCCCACTCTTTTACAGTGAAATCGATAAAATGTAACCACAATTACTACTCTAACAGCTTCTTTTATCGCACCTCCCGCCTGTGGAATTTCCTTCCGCATGATTGCTTCCCCGACGGCTACAACCTCCAGGAGTTTAAATGTAAGGTCAATAGACACCTCCTAACACACTAACTCGCACCCATTCTCTCAAGGTCTTTTTTTCATCTACTCCACCCCCATCCTCGGTATTCTCATTCGTTTATTACCCTCCTCCTGACATTTCCCATAACTAACCCCTCTTTCTCATCATTTTCCCCTATGTAACCCCGTGCTCAACAGTGGCAGTAGAATGCCTTGCTTGGGGTGAGATGATTAAAAAAAAAACATTTTTTGCTTGTAATTTTTTAGGCAGTATTTGATTAGTTAATATAAAAAATTTATTAAGCCACTGACCAAAACTCACTAAAGATCAAGATACAAAAAAAAAAAAATTCAGGGTGGACCTGAAGGAGACTCGAACCACCACCTTTTAATTTGTTGTTTTTCATTTTCTTTTTACTTTTTTCAGTGTAGTCTTGTCGATTATTACATAAAGTTTCCGATTATTAAAAAAAAAAAAAAATGGAAAAAATTCAATATTTAAACAATTAGGTGGGAGGGGCTCAGTTTCTCATACAACGCTATAATAAATTTTGAAACCTCTCGCGTTGGGGTCGCTTTGCTTTTTTTGTGGGGGGAATGAGTTGTTGCTCTTGTTTTTGTCTTTTTTAAAGTTTTCTTCAGTTCTTACGATGGCATCTTCCTCGGAAACTCCAAAAATGGCTTTATTCAAAAATTTTGCAAAGGATTCAGTTGTTGAATATGCGCAAACAAAAACGTTAATTGCACAGGATCGATTTACTATAAGGGTTTTTGAAAAACTGAGCCTCCCCCCCCCCAATAAAATTGCTTAAATGTTGAAATTTTTACAAATTCTTTTTTGTCAATCGGAAAGTTTAGGGTTTAATCGATAAGATTGCACTGAAAAAGGTAAAATAAAATTGATAATCAACAAATATACAGGTGCTGGTAATGTCGTAACGGCGAGTGTTTCCAAAATGGAGGATCGATTTACTATAACGTTGTATGAAAAACTGAGCCCCCCCCCCCCCCGTAAAATTGTTTAAATATTGAAATTTTTCCAAATTTTTTTTTGTCAATCGTACAGTTTAGGGATGTGCGTTGTGGTCCAGTGGATATCGGCTCGTAACGAGAATCCGGGGAGCCGAGTTCAAATTCCAGTTGCAATCCATTGTATTCGCTTACGCGCAAATACCCTTGGGAAAGGTATTAATCCGTCTCTTCCTTCCAGTTATGGGTTAAATAACAGGACAGATTGGGTTCTATAGCCTTGGTCGGCAACTAGTCTACCGCAGAAAGCAATGGCAACCTACTGCGGGATAATCTTCTGCCCAGTCAGTCATGTCTCTTTCGAGACATGATCGCCTAAGCGTGTATCGCGTATGGCACTTAACTGACTGACTGAATATAACAGAAACATGATTAAGGCTTATACTGGGCATAAAGTGGGTGATCGGTTTTCTATTGTCCTGAAGTAATAAACTGATCCCCCACTAATTACTACTTATTAATAGAATAATATAATTCACCAGTCTACCGCAGAAAGCAATGGCAACCTACTGCGGGATAATCTTCTGCCTAGTCAGTCATGTGTCTTTCGAGACATGATCGCCTAAGCGTGTATCGCGTATGGCACTTAACTGACTGACAGTTTAGGGTGTAATCCATAAGATTGCACTGAAAAAGGTTTAAAAAAAATGAAAAACAAATTTAAAGGTGGTGGTAGTCTTTTTCAGGTCCGCCAAAATAAAAAAAAAACAAACAAACCCAAAACAATGCCACAGAGAGAGAGAGAGAGAGAGAGAGAGAGAGAGAGAGAGAGAGTTTTAATTGTCGTAATTACTGCGAAGGCAGGTATACGTTCCAGTTGTTGCTAGAAGGAAGACCGAGACCGCCCAAGAAAATAGCGGTGCAGACCACAATCAAAGTTCTGAAACCATTCTTCCGTGGCGACATTCTCCTAAAGATATCGCCAATGAGTTTTGGTTGATTATCCATAAATACGACTCCGCGTCAGCCCTATCCCCCAAACCGAACATTTCCAGTTCAGCATGTTTTTAATTAATTAATTTATTTATTTTGCATGTGTGATTTATAATTGTATCGCATTAAATCCGTTTACACTTGTTATAAGTACATCTCCAGTTTTCTTTATGTTAAAAGTTGCTAATCACACTAATGACTTATTGCACACAAACGGACCGGAACAGTTAGACGATTTTTTGACGAAGTACATCAACAACAGGATTGTGCTAGCGACAATTATGTCCGTGTTCCTTTCCGGGGACTTTTCAATACAATGTGGGCGTTGAAAACGTTGACATGGCAACACCTAAGTAGCATATTACCAACATATGTTGTTCTAGAATTGATTTATTTTCCAATCTGGTTTTGTTTCTATAGGTACCGTTGGTTTCTACATTAAAAGGTACATCTCAAGCAAGGCAGAAAGGCAACTAGTACACGGGGCGGGGGGTTCAGAGAGTGAAAGTGAGAGAAAAGACTGGGTATAGGGGGGATTGAGGAAACAAAGAAAGATGAACGGGATTCAAGATGGCGATTGACTTTCCATTTATATTTTTGAAGATTGTAGTTATCAGGGAGGATGTGCGTTGTGGTGCAGTGGATATCGGCTCGGAACAAGAAATCGGGGAACTGAGTTCGAATACAAGTTGAATTCCTTGCATTTAGCTATGTACAAATACTCTTGGAAAAGTAATTAATCCGCCATTTCCCTCTAGTTATGTGTTAAATAAGAGGACAGATTGGGTTCTATAGCCTTGGTTGGCAACCAGTCTACTACAGAAAGCAATGACAACCTACTGCGGGATAATCTTCTGCTTAGTCAGTCATGTCTCTTTCGAGACAAGATCGCCCAAGTTTGTTTCACGTTTGGTACTTAACAGACTGACGGAGTTATTAGGGAAACGGAAGGGAATTTCACAGGCGGGAAATGCGAGAAAAGAAACTGATGAAGTTGAAGTGGCGGTTGCATGTAACTATTTCCACTGTAAATTGTGGAACTTAGAAATTATTCAAGAAGGATGATTTAATTCAAGTAAAATGCATTCGTTGCTTAACATAACAAGTCTGAGCACAATTTTAATTTTTAAAAACGCTACTCTTAAAAGCGAAAACAATTTCCTAAGACGAAAATGATTAGAAAGTGCTTTAATCTAAAAAAAAAACTACTGTAATTTGCGTCCAGATTCTAACAATGTTTCACCTTTCTTGTTAAAATTTCTATTATCAAAAGTTTTATTTTTTTTAATCATTTCACCCCGAGCAAGGCGGAAACGCCACTGATGTTCAGGGGGCTACATAAATGTAAAAAGATTAATTAGAAAAGAGTGAGGAGTACAAACTAGTTAGAAAGGAACAATAGAAAGCTGAGAAAGCAGGTGCGATGACAGATACATAGGTGGAGAGAAAGGGAAGGTTATACGGGGGTGGGGAGAGAGCTAGAGTCCAGTGGTTAGTAGATGAGTATTGACTTTGCATTTAAATTTCTGGAGGTTGTAGCCGTCAGGAAAGCAAGAATACGGGAGTGAGTTCCACAGGCGGGAAGTGCGAGAGAAGAAGCTGCAGGAGTAGAATTGTCGTCTGCATTTGGCTAACCTGACTGTGAATGGGTGGGACCCAGTTGCCAGTCTGGTTGCACGAGTAAACACCTGTTGATGAGGCATCAGTGACTTAAGTTCGTCTGAGCAGAAGCCATGAAAGTATTTAATGAAAACACAAAAAACTAAAAAGAATCTAAATAAACTCAGATAGATTATATATCATGCGCAGTGAGAGAAAAGACTGGGTACAGTGGGTATTGACGAAAGAATCAAAGATGAATGGGATTCAAGGGATGCTCTTGATATTGAGATTTAAATAATATTTTTGTATTTTCGACTAATTTTTTCCTAGCCATAAGTGAGGCAATATATATATATATATATATATATATATATATATATATATATATATATATATATCTTCTAAACATATATTGTTAAATATAAGAGACAATGAATGTCTATTATGTTTAATCATGAGCCGTTCTAAACATCGTATTTTCGCCTTAATTTCAGGAGAAAATAAAGACAAAAATTCTCCAACATTTGGATAACTTTTTATTAAGTTGGTTCTAAGGTTTCGGCTCACATGAGCCATCTTCAGAGAGGTTAAAGGGACGTTAACATAATGTAACCTCATAGAACCTCATTACAAATTTACGAGCTGCGTTTGCTATTTGGTGACTGTTGTCGTTGCTTAGTAAAGTTTTATGTCAACACAAGATCAAATCGTCTTTGATGGCGGATGTTTTTATGTTAACGTCCCTGTAACCTCTCTGAAGATGATCATGTGAGCCGAAAGCTTAGAACCAACTTAATAAAAAACGATCCAAATGTTGGTGTATTTTTGTCTTTACTTACTTAATTTTTCAAGCTTTCTATTTTCGTTTTGTGGCCGAGAAATTTCAACTGTCTTTATCTGATGCTACGTATAAGTATCTTTTTTTTCGGTTTTCTCTAAAATTTCATTGTTGCTCACATGTTCAGTCCATGTCATTCTCAGCATCCTTCTGTAGAATCACATTTCTGTTGGCTAAAATCTCTTTCACATCTGTGATAAAGATAGTCTAGCATTCACTACCGTGAAAATATGTACAACTCTCTTTGAGATATTTACGTACCGATATTTGTTAAATTCAATTTTCATACCCGAATCGTAAACAAAATAATTAAAACAATTGATGCATTTTTCGGATTTAAAATTCAATTAACTAATTATATATATATATCAAAAACATATAACAAAAAAAAGTGGATGGTAACTTTTCCAAAGATTTAACAATATTTTAGTAGGTCGAATTTTTCTAATTTCATCACATCTCTAAGCACCAAATTATTTAAGTATTTAGGGGCCACGTACGCTCCGGGCTTAAATAGAAAATTTAATATTCCTGTTAACCTTAGGAGTAAAATTAGAACACCTTGCTCCAATTAAATAATTTTAAAGCTTCGTTCGGAGAATCGAATTAAGAACTTTTTATTTTCGAATACTTACTGAACGAATAATTCTATTTTCCACTTCCCTACTCTTTGTTTTAATATATTTATACATACTTTTATTTTATACATACATAAATATCGGCCCTTATATATATATATATATATATATATATATATCGAAGAAATAGTATATATACATTTTATATAACAAAACGATGTTAAAAAATAACGAGAAAAGTTTTTAAATGTTTCGTGTGACTGGCGTTGCTTTTTGGAGTAGATAGATCTATCTATCGCCCGGTTCACACTTCACCCATGTCTATTGAATAGGTTAAGAGGTTCATCCCTTGCCCTTGTTCCCTGTTTAGAATGTGGTTTCCGGCTTTCTCTTTTCCAATCTTTTCACTATTACGTAGCCCCCTGCACATCAGTGGTGTTACCGCCTTGCTCGGGGTGATACGATTAAAAAAAAAAAGGATTTCATTAAAAAGTAATGCTTACCTTGATATAAATATGAAAATGGATGATGCTGGAATTTAAACACACACACACACACACACACACACACACATATATATATATATATATATATATATATACAAACACAAACAAGTACACAAAGATATACATTTTTTTTTAGGCTAGCCATTACAGATTGGGTTCTATAGCCTCGGTTGGCAACCAGTCTACCACAGAAAGTAACGACAGCCTATTGCGGGAAAATCTTCTGCCTAGTCAATCATGTTTCTTCTGAGACATGATCGCTCAAGCGTGTATCACGTATGTCACTTAACTGACTGATGATGCTGATTCCAAAAATGAACTTGGATTTTTATGGTTAACTACCTTTTTTGTTGTGCTGAACTCATTTTAGAAAAAAGATCATTTTACGGTCTTGGCCGATCGCAACATTTAATTAATAAAGGTCATAGAAACGCATTAATCTTCAGGTATGCCGAGCCGTTTATGTCATCCACCTAAAATAAACTATTTTTATAAGAAAAAAAGTGTTTTTTGAGTCAAAACTTTTCAAATAGAAGTACTGATTTTTTTTATTTTATCGACAAAATTCAAACTAACTGATAAACTTTATCAGTAATACACTTTATCAGTAATACGCTAATATGAGTGTTAAGGTTAATGTTTTACATCGTCATCTAGATGAATATCTGGGTAATGAGGTGTGAGTGATGAGCAAGAAGAATGATTCCATCAGGATATCAAAACAATGAAAGAGCGCTATCGGGTATGGTGGGTCAAACGAAGATGACTGACTTTTCATTCTGGGGTACCAAGACGGACTTAAATAACATTAAACAATGGATAGTACAAACGAAGGATGACTGACTACTCCTGGGGTACCAAGACGACATAAACAATATTAAACAATTATTGTCGGACAAACGAAGGATGACTGACTACCTGGGGTACCAAGACGGACATAAATAACGATGAAACAATGGATGGCTTTGGACAAACGAAGATGACTACTCTGGGGTACCAAGACGGACATATAAATACTATTAACAATGGATGGTGGTACAAACGAAGGACACCGATTCTGGGTACCAAGATGGACATACAACAACATTAAACAATGGATGGTGGTACAAATGAAGGATGACTGACTACTCCTGGGGTACCAAGACAATGAGCAACAACATTAAACAATGACAATGGACAAACGAAGGATGATCGACTACTCCAACAAGACGGACATAAATAACATTAAACAATGGATGGTCGGACAAACGAAGGAGATCAGACTACCTGGGTACCAAGATGGACATAAATACCATTAAACAATGGATGGTGAAAGCAAACGAAGGATGACCGACTACTCCTGGGGTACCAAGACGGACATAAATAACACAAACAATGGATAGTCGGACAACAAGACACCACTACCCTTGGGTACCAAGACGGACATAAATAACATTGGGAACAATGGCTGGTCGGAGCAAACGAAGGATGACTTGACTACCTGGGTACCAAGACGGACATAAATAACATTAAACAATGGATGGTGGTACAAACGAAGGATGACTGGACGCATTCTGGGTACCAAGTTATCGACATGGCCATGATGAACAATGGATGTCGGACAAACGAAGGATGACCGACTACTCTGGGTACCAAGACGGACATAAATAACATTAAACAATGGATGGTCGACAAACGAAGGATGACTTGACTACCTTGGGTACCAAGACGGATGGTAACACTATTAAACAATGGATGGTGGTACAAACGAAGGATGACTGACTACCCTGGGGTACCACATTTGACATAAATAACATTAACAATGGATGGTCGGACAAACGAAGGATGACTGACTACTCCTGGGGTACCAAGACGGACATAAATACCGCCGAACAATGGATGGTGGTACAAACGAAGATGACTGACTACTCCAAAGTTCAAGACGAGGACATAAATAACATTAAACAATGGATGGTCGGACAAACGAAGGATGACTGACTACTCCTGGGGTACCAAGACGGACTTAAATAACATTAAACAATGGATGGTGGTACAAACGAAGATGACCGACTACTCCTGGGGTACCAAGACAGACATAAATAACATTAAACAATGGATGGTCGGACAAACGAAGGATGACTGACTACTCCTGGGGTACCAAGACGGACATAAATACCATTAAACAATGGATGGTGGTACAAACGAAGGATGACTGACTACTCCTGGGGTACCAAGACGGACATAAATAACATTAAACAATGGATGGTGGTACAAACGAAGGATGACTGACTACTCCTAGGGTACCAAGACGGACATAAATAACATTAAACAATGGATGGTCGGACAAACGAAGGATGACTGACTACTCCTGGGGTACCAAGACGGACATAAATAACATTAAACAATGGATGGTCGGACAAACGAAGGATGACTGACTACTCCTGGGGTACCAAGACGGACATAAATACCATTAAACAATGGATGGTGGTACAAACGAAGGATGACTGACTACTCCTGGGGTACCAGGACGGACATAAATAACATTAAACAATGGATGGTGGTACAAACGAAGGATGACTGACTACTCCTGGGGTACCAAGACGGACATAAATAACATTAAACAATGGATGGTCGGACAAACGAAGGATGACTGACTACTCCTGGGGTACCAAGACGGACTTAAATAACATTAAACAATGGATGGTGGTACAAACGAAGGATGACTGACTACTCCTGGGGTACCAAGACGGACTTAAATAACATTAAACAATGGATGGTGGTACAAACGAAGGATGACTGACTACTCCTGGGGTACCAAGACGGACTTAAATAACATTAAACAATGGATGGTGGTACAAACGAAGGATGACTGACTACTCCTGGGGTACCAAGACGGACTTAAATAACATTAAACAATGGATGGTCGGACAAACGAAGGATGACTGACTACTCCTGGGGTACCAAGACGGACTTAAATAACATTAAACAATGGATGGTGGTACAAACGAAGGATGACTGACTACTCCTGGGGTACCAAGACGGACTTAAATAACATTAAACATGACAAACGATCAAGAAAGAAAAAGCTTTTTTTTTTCATAGTTCTTATGTTCACGAAAGTTTTATTTTTGCTGTTAGTTTATTAAATGATTTAATAAAAATACTTGTTGGTCTTGGTATATTCAATAATATTATTTTTAATGACTTAGGGTTTGATTGTAATTGAAAAGATAATATTTCTTAATAAGCAGACTAATATTTGTTGGTTTAAATAGGAATTCTACGAATTTACCTTGAGAAATATTGCCATCGGTCAATATCTTATACGGAAAACAAATGAAAAAATGATTTTTGTTTCTAAAAATGAGGCATTTATGTCCAGCAAAAACGGAAGCTAAACAAGATCATTTTCAGATTCAGCGTCCTCAAATTAGCTTAACATTTTAAGAAACTATTTTGTTGACCATCAGTCATTATCATATGTACAGACTAGCAGCATAGTCCGGCGTTGCTCGGGTGTAATGAAAGCTTTAAAACTAATCCATGGTCTTGGAGCTCAGACTCAGCCTAAAGAATATTTGTGTGAAGTTTGGTGAGAATCAGATAATAATTGTGGATTTGTATAAAGAACACACAGACAGTTAAACAGACACACACACAAACATCTTGCCTTTTATATATATATATATATATATATTATCGATTTTCTGCACTATTGTAAGAACTGCAACCTTGAAACTTCTGAATGTCGTCTCTTATGTCTTTGTCTATGAGTGTATCAAATTTGATTAAAATCGGACCACTCCTTCTATAACCCGATTTTTTCGATTATCGATTTTCCATATTTATTGGGGGTACCTCGACACAAAACCTAGCTAAGAACACTCGCAGACGCTTATAGTACAACTGTGTAAATTTTCAAGAAAATCGGTTCAGCCGTTTCGGAGTCTATAGGTAACGGACACACGCACACACACACACAGACAAAGTTCCATTTATAAACAAGATTAGAAAACAAATGAAAAAGTAGCAAAAACGGCAGTTAACAAGAAAAAGTTAAGTCATTTTCAGATTCATCGTCTTCAAATAAGCTAAAAAATGATGTTTGGTATCTCGACACCATTTCAAAGTTTCATTTTGCTGACGAGTGTAATTGAAACACCATGAGCACATCGTCGCCATTACGTTGTGAGCAATTCTCCAAGTTTTCAAAGGAAATGTTTATAAAAAGATACCTTGCACGAAATAGCCGACAAAGATTGGCGAGAGAGAAAGGAGCACTTTGAGCGATTAAGGAGAAATCTCGAAGATAATTCTAGCAAAATGTTCTCTTATGTAACCCCAACGAATTCTTTTTAGGTGACAGAACAAACAGCAAATCTCGAACAGTTTCTGTGGGAAATCTTAAAAAAAATAATTTCTCACGGTTGGGGCGTGAATTGACCACAACGTCCCGCGGATCTGAAAAATCCTGCCTTCTTTCCATGGGGTTATCTCAAAGAAAACGTTTCTTTCAATAAGTCCTAGACTTTCCAACCGCTGAAAGACAACATTAAGACGTCCGTGCATTTAATAATATTGCCATATCTGACCGGGTTCTCCTGCTATTTATCTCGAGATTTTTGACAAAATTCAAAGAAGGATATGTAACGTAATCGATCCTGACTTGGCCTTCCGAATTCATTCACGTTCTTACTGTCGTGGCTTCTCTCTTTTTTTCTACAAATATTTTTCATCAAGTCTATCTTGTACATTTAAAAGCTTCCCATTCGGCCGGTGCATTAAATACGGTTGCCATAACTGGTAGAGTGCTCTTGCTATTCATCGCGAGGATCCGCAATGTAATTGGTCCTGACTTGGCATCTCGGCTTTCTCATCGACGTCATATGGCTTCCCTTTGTTTTTTCTACAAATATTTTCATAGCAACTGCGTTAACATGCTTTTTTCCCCTGGTGACCAACCACATGAATTTAAAAGTCCTGTTAGATCTAGGTTCTCTCCCTTTACCGCTGATATAGTTAAATACAGCCGCCATTTTTACTCTATCAGTTTTATTTCTTGCCTTCCCGTATGTGGAACTCCCTTCAATTTACTTCTTTCCCTGATAGCTACAATTTCCAAAATTTTAAATGCAAGCTCAGTTGCAATCTTCCATCTTCTTGAATCCTATTCTTCTCTTATCGTTTCTTCGACATCCCCTGTACCTCGCTCTTTCTTTGACTGTAACCGCCTGATCACCACTGGCAATCCTGCATTGCTTGGAGGGGAATAACAACAACAACACCAACAACAACAACACTATGGAAAGTATGTAAACAAACACTAGTATGAACATCACCCACCACCAATTACAGAAATAGAAGATGTCACCATTCTATGGGATTACACCGTCTACACAGACAGAAAAACTGAAGCAAATAGGCCAGACATTATTGTTAAAAACCAGAAGGAGAAAACTTGGCCTATTAATTGATATGGCTTGTCCAGCGGATTGTAACATAGCAACCAAGGAATTCGAACAGCTGTCAAAATATAAAGACCTGGAAACTGAAATAGAAAAAATGTGGAAATTGAAAACAAGAGTCGTGCCAGTGATAGTAGGTGCACTTGGAATTCTAAAAAATAGAACAAAACAACACATTGAAAGAATCCCTGGCAACCCCACCTTAAGAGATATATAAAAAATTGTCATGTTAAATATAGCCCACACACTAAGGAGAACTTTGTCTATGTAACGCTAGGGATGTTAGGGGAGATAGAAAAAGCATGAAATGCAGCCATAACAACACACCACGGCCTGCCTTAGGTCTTCCTGCAGATTTGGTAGGCAGTGCTACCAAATTTTTAATGAAAAATGAAATAATAATAATAATAATAATAATGAATATGTAGGAGGAAAAATCTTGCAGCACTGTTTTCTGTGTATCTTGCGAAATTTTCCTGTTTCTTAATACTTTGTTTAGTTTCCAATACACATTCGGATTTCTTTGTCATATTCCTCCAAATAATTAAATGTCTGTACTTGCCTGATTCTGGCGTCTTTGGCGATTTCTTTTACTAACGTCCATACATTTCGTTTTCTTACAAACGATAGTTAGCCCTTTCTTCTTTCTTTCCTTTACTGGCTGAAAGAAGCGATAACAGAATATAATGGGGAAAACTAATGGAAGGAAAAATCAATCTTATATATCACTTGATTAACATAGATAAATCTGTAACTAATTGTTGCTTTCAATAGCTTCAATATATATATATTTTAGAGGCACTACATATTAAAAGTAAAAAAAAACTCTTATCAATCGCACAGCTTACCAAGTTCCTGGACATGTACTTAGTTGTGGTTAGAGGGATTCTTTAAAATATAATTAAGTTAAATAATTATTTGCTTCTGGGTAATTTTATTATTTACATAATTAGTTCCTTCGAAGTTCATTTCTCTAACGTATTTTTACAGCATTTAAAATCTTTAACAACCAAGTATTCCATAAAATTCACGCATCTACGTGAGCACAGATCTTCACGTTGTGCATGTTGCTTACATTATTACTGCCTTTGAATTTAAACATTCTTCATAACGTTTATTTAATTTCTTTTAAAATGTAGTCACACTTTTCTTGCTACAAGGCAATATTTGATTTTTAAATATAGACCCTGATGAGGACCGATGACGTTCGTAAGTACTAGGACAAATTGTGGACAATTTTTATTCAAATATAATTCGGAAAGAAAAAATTCAAAAGAAAATATATAAGACTTGTTTAATATATATATATATATATATATATATATACATACGTGTGTGTGTGTGTGTGTGTGAATATATATATATATATGTGAGTTCGTGTATATGTATATATATATATTTAGTGTATCGAGGAAGCAAATAATTTTCTAAACATATACTGTTAAATATAAGAGACAACGAATGTCTATTATGTTTAATCATGAGCCGTTCTAAACGTCGTATTTTGGCTTTGATTTCAGTTGAAAATAAAGACAAAAATTCTAAGCGTAAAAAACATAAACATGTAGGTAATATCAGACAGAGTTTAGTCAACAATACAATAATCTTCACTTATACACATAGTAAAAAGAATCTTCAGATATTGGAGGCCATCTACATTAAATCCAAACAACCCACACTTAATAAAATCACGTTTAAATCTGGTCATAACACATTACATTGCATTTGAATACATGGTTCTGTTGTCATTTCGCGCTATCACGCGGTGTGATGTCATAGAACCGCATTGCAAATTTGAGAACTGCATTTGTGATTTTTGGTAACTATTGTCGTTGCCTAGCGGAGTTTTATGTCAACACAAAATAAAGTCGTCGCTGATGGTGGATGTTATTGTGTTACCGTCTTAGTAATCTCTCTGAAGATGGCTCATGTGAGCCGAAAGCTTAGAACAAACTTAATAAAAAAATATCCAAATGTTGGAGATTTTTTGTCTTTATTTTCAACTGAAATTAAAATCAAAATACGACGTTTAGAACGGCTTATGATTAAACATAATAGATATTCATTGTCTTTTATATTTAACAGTATATGTTTAGAATATATATATATATATATATATATATATATATCAAATGAGGCAAAACATTTGCTGTGTATTCTGCGTCCAGTAATTTCCTGTCTGCAACCATCGCCCTGCAATGAATGGCGGGAAAATCTCAGTGAAAACGCGGGAAACGGCATCTTCCTTTTGTCTCCTTGCAGAGGCGCCGCTCTCATTTGTGCAGACTTGTCGTCGGTTTCGTTGTCATTGTTGCCTGACATCAGATATTGGAACAAACAACGAGCAATGATTACTTATGTGACGCCAAAGGTTGGCAAAGAAAAATGAACCAATGCGATGACGATGTAAATTGATATTCAAATTGTGTAGTGTTTCCTTTCTCCTACCTCATTTAGCGAACAGTTTTATTTCTTTTCAATAAAAGCATCATATCATATTTGTATACTAGCCAAAGTACTCGGCGTTGGTCGGGAACTAGTGCTGTCTAAATAAAAAGGCAAATGCTTAATCATATTTGTAAAGAACATGATCAACAGAAGCAAGTGTGCACTAATTTACTACCTTGTTACCATTATTTTTTAAATCAGTTAAGTGCCTTACGTGATACACGCTTGGGTGATCATGTCTCGAAAGTGACATAACTGACTTGGCAGAAGATTATCCCGCAGTAGGTTGTCATTGCTTTCTGCGGTAGACTGGTTGCCAACCAAGGCTATAGTATTCAATCTGTCCTGTCACTTAACCCATAACTGGAGGGAAGAGACGGATTAATACCTTTTACAAGGGTATTTGTGCGTAAGTGAATGCAAGGAATTCAAGTGGAATTTTAACTCGGCTCCCCGATTTCTCTTTCCGAGCCGATATCCACTGCACTACAACGCACATTATTTTTTTATGTAGAAATAAATATTTAACTTCCATTATAAATGACACCTTTGATCTTATTTTTTTACCCTTAATGACCTCTCATGACATTCAGCATTGAAAAACTTTATTTAGCCTTGGACATACTCTGGGTAATAACTAATGTGCTTATTTAGCAGTAACCTCCCCATTGAGGCCGTATGTGGCACAAGGCAATA
Source organism: Ascarosepion bandense (assembly GCA_037127315.1). NCBI lineage: Eukaryota > Metazoa > Mollusca > Cephalopoda > Sepiida > Sepiidae > Ascarosepion > Ascarosepion bandense. The sequence continues at coordinate 2,293,278 of JBBBDQ010001495.1, forward strand.
ATGTACCGTAAACCCTGCATAAGGGCTCCTGTCTTTTCTTCCTGAAGAGTAGAGTGTCGTCTGGGTTCTTCTCTGCCCGGAGGCAGAGTGTGCGACAAAAACTGTTCCAAGCGGAACACGTGGTATGCATTTCAAGTCTAGCTGGAGTCCCTCCAGAATTTTCTTCCTCCATAGCGGACAAACAAATTGACAACTTTTATAAATATTGGGTTGTCCCAAAAGTTCGTAAACACTTGCGAAATGGGTCTATCTGGTCAAGCACAATCGAGACAAGCGATGGGTTCAGAAAGGGCAAGAGACACCGTCGGTTCCAAAACAAGATCGATTCGGCAAGAAAGTCATGCCGTACATTTGGTGGAACTTTGAAGGAATCGTGCATTTTGAGTTGGTACGTAATGGTCGTGCCATCAGTGCCGAACTTTACTGTCAGCAACTTGAGCGGGTCTATGAAAAGTTGAAGCAAAAGTACCCGGCTCTGATCAACCGAAAGCGCGTTTTGATGCAGCAGGACAATGCCAAGCCACACACCGCCAGGAAGACCAAAGACAAGTTTGAAGAGCTGGACGGCTTTGAGGTTCCGCCACATCCAGCCTACAGTCCTGACTGTGCTCCATCAGATTACAGCCTTTTTTGCTTAATGCACAACTTTCTGAAGGGCCGCCGATTCGACTCATTTGATGAAGTCGAGTAAGCGTGTCAAGAATTCTTTGATTCGAAGCCGGCTGAATGGTACTTTGACCAGATCCGAAAGCTTGCAGATCGATGGCAGAAAGTCTTAGAAAATGATGGTCTTTATTTTGAGCAATAATTTTTGTTGTTTTTGCGAGTAAAATTTCAAGTTTTTGCAAGTGTTTTCTGGTAACATTAGATTACTTGGCGAGTAAAATTTCAATTTTTTGCAAGTGTTTACGAACTTTTGGGACAACCTAATATACACAGGGTTGCCCAAAAGTCAACAAGCAATTTCAAATTTTAATAACACCTTTGTTAACTTTACTTCCCAATACCCTACCCTAGTATTATACAGAGTAAATAAATTATATAAATTTATAAATAAATTTATAAATTTATAAATTTATATAATTTATTTACTCTTAAAAAAATTAAAAAAATATTCAGTCAGTTAAGTGCCATACGTGATACACGCTTGGGCGATCATGTCTTTTTCGAGTCATGACTGATTGGGTAGAAGATTATCCCGCAGTAGGTTGTCTTTACTTTCTGCGGTAGACTGGTTGCCAGCCAAGGTGGCTATAGAAACCAATCTGTCCTATTATTTGACTCATAGCTAGAAGGGGAAGAGATGTATTATATTATTAAGTAGTAATTAGCGGGGGATCAATTTACTACTTCATAACAAAATAAAACTGATCCCCCACTTTATGCCAAGTGGAAGCCTTAGTCATATTTTCAACTAATATATTCAGTCAGTCACTTAAGTGCCATACATGGGCGATCATGTCTTTTTCGAGACATGACTGACTGGGCAGAAGATTATCTCGCAGTAGTTTGTCTTTACTTTCTGCGGTTGCCTGGAGGAAAGAAACAGATTAATACCCATTTAATTTGCGCGTAAGTTAATGCAAGTAATTCAAATGGAATTCGAACTTGTATCCACGATTTTTCGTTCCAAACCGATATCCACTGCACCACCACGCACATTACGTTTTTCAAAATGGCGTGCATTTTCAGCGTCGCACAAACGTGTCATTTTAAAAACATTTTCCGTCAGTGTTTTCATTGTTTTAGGCTCTAGGGATTTGATTTTTTGTCTCTTTTTTTTAATAATTTCACTCCAAGCAAGGTGGAACCACCACTAGTGCGCAAAAGGGTCACTGTGGGATTTTACAGTGGGTACAGAGGATGTCGAAGAAAGAATAAAAGGCGGATGGAATTCAAAAAGATAAAAGATGGCAATTAACGTTGCATTTCAATTTTTGGAGATTGTATCTATCAGGGTAGCAAGTAAATAGAGAGGAGTTCCACGGGTGGAAATTGCGAGGAAAAATCTATTGGTGTAGAAGTCGTGGTCACAATTAACTATTTCGACGGTAAAATGGTGGGATCTTCATCTAGGCGTTTAAATTCACGTGGATGGGGCACCAGGGAATAATCACGTCGGCACATTTGCTATGAAAACATTTGTAAAAAAGGCAAAGGGAAGCCACATCACGTCGATGAGAATGGGACTGAAGTCGAGATGCCAAGTCAGGACCGGTTGCATTGCAGATCCTTCTTTGGATTTTGTCGAAAACCTCGAGATGAATAGCAGAACTCAGGCAGATATGGCAACATAATTAAATGTACGGACATCTTAATGTTCTCATTCAGCGGTTGGAAAATCTGTGACTTATTAACAGAAATATTTTCTTTGAGATAGCCTCATCGGAAGAAGCCGGGACTTGTCAGATCAAGGGGACGTTGTGGTCAATTTGTGCCCCAACCGTGAGAAATTTTTTTTAAACATTTGTCCCAGAAGCTGGTTCGTGACTTGCCGTTTGAATTATTTCAGCGGTAAAAAGTTGGGACTCTGATGTTAGTCTAGCAAGTCAGCTAAGTGCCATACGTGATACACGCTTTGGGCGATCACGTCTCGAAAGAGACAAGACTGAAATTTAGCTAACTTTTGGTAGAGAATTTGAGATTTCCTTTCTATGAACTTTTAATTAATTGTCTTAAAGTTCAATAATTTGTGCTTCTAAACCAGAAACTATGTCGTCACTTCTTGCTGTGTTCCTAAAGAAGTAATCAAGCAAAAGCAGAAAAAGACAAACTACGGCATCAAGAAATAAATTAAAATGGTTTTTGCAATTAGCCTAAACTTGTCAGGCAAATTTTTCAAACGAAGAAAAAGAAAATTCTAGGTTTAAATTTTAGACGAATGTTTCAGTAAACGTTTGAGCTTTAAAAGTAAGTTAAGTGCCATACGTGATACACGCTTTGGGCGATCATGTCTCGAAAGAGACATGACTGACTGGGCAGAAGATTATCCCTCAGTAGGTTGCCATTGCTTTCTGCGGTAGACTGGTGAATTATATTATTCTATTAATACGTAGTAATTAGTGGGGGATCAGTTTATTACTTCATGACAATAGAAAACCGATCACCCACTGTATGCCCAGTAGAAGCCTTAATCATGTTTCTGTTATATTCAGTCAGTCAGTTAAGTGCCATACGTGATACACGCTTTGGGTGATCATGTCTCTTTCGAGACATGACTGACTGGGCAAAAGATTATCCCACAGTAGGTTGCCATTGCTTTCTGCGGTAGACTGTTTGCCGGCCAAGGCTATAGAACCCAATCTATCCTGTTATTTGACTCAAAAGCTAAAGAGGGAAGGGATTTATTATATCATTAAGTAGTAATTAGTGGGGGATCAGTTTATTATTTCATAAGAATATAAAACTGATCCCTCACTTTATGCCCAGTAGAAACCTTAATCATGTTTTCAAGTATTATAGTCAGTCAGTCAAGTGCCATAAGTGATACACGCTTGGGCGATCATGTCTCGAAAGAGACATGACTGACTGAGCAGAATATTATCCCACGGTAGGTTGCCGTTACTTTCTGCAGTAGACTGATTGCTGACTGATATGTCCCGAAGTAGCTAAGTGGTTTTGGCAATGTAACCGCGTTGGACAATCTAGCAAGTAGCAGTACTGGACTGGTACTCGTCATAGTCGTATGCAGTATGCTTAAACGTAGGCTTATGCAATAAGCTTAGTCAATAGGTATTCCAATAGGCGTAGTCCTATACGTCCCCGCCTTAGTCTGTATTTATGGCTGACACCAGCGAATCATATTACTGTAAGAAGGAATCAAGGTGTATGGATATTCATTATATCACCGACCAAGGCTATAAAACCCAATCTGTCCTGTTATTTACCCCATAATTGGAGGGGGAGATACGGATTAATATCTTTCCCAAGGGTATTTGTGCGTAAGTAAATGAAAGAAATTAAACTGGAATTTGAACTAGGCTCCCCAATTTATCGTTCAGAGCCGATATCCACTGCACCACCCACGCACATCCATCAGTCTAGTAGCGCGCTTCAATACATGTGGTTGGGCAATAGGGAAAGAAGCTCGTCAGTGCAGTAGCCATGGAAATAGTTGTAGAAAAGACAGAGGGAAGCCTCGTCATGTCGGTGAGAAAGGGATTGAGGGCGGGCTGCTAAGTCAGCATTGATTATATTGCCGATTCTCCTTTGGATTTTGTCGAGAACCCCAAGATGAATACCAGGAGCAACCGACCATATATGGCAACATTATTCAATGCACGGACAAATGATAGATTTATAAATGTCGTGGATTCTGATGAGAAAAACTTCCTGGCCAGACACGGTGATTCAACCGTCTCAGCAGCAGATGCAGCTATGGATCCGCTATCGTCACTCCATTTGAGACCATTTGAGCAAGGCCAGGCGAAATGTGTTTCTTCCTAGGAGACTAGCGTCACCCATTCTGATGAATTAAATATATTGAAATTGATTTAAATTAAAATTCACGTATTAAATATAAATGTAATTATTTATTTAGCAGTTGTCATGAAAATACTTGTAGAAAAGACAGAGGGAAGCCTTACCACGTCGGTAAGAAAGGGATTGAAGGCGGGCAACCATGTCAGAATCGATTATATTGCAAATCCTCCTGTTATTTGACCCATAACTGGAGGGAAGAGATGGATTAATATAATTTCCAAGGGTATTTGCGCGTAAGTGAATGCAACGAATGTGACTCGAATTCGAACTCGGCTCTATTATTTCGCCTTTCGATTCGATACATTACACATCAACGCACATCCAGAAGGCGCTTAAATTCAATCACTTTGATGTATTTATTCAGTTAGCGCGTTTCTCCTCTCAGAGGTTAAAGAGGTAGATAATTTGAATTCAGAGTGTTCGTTCTCCTAGATTGGTTGCCAATCAAGTATAGAGTGCCTAATCTGCTCTGATAAGTCAGCATTGATTATATTGCCGATTCTCCTTTGGATTTTGTCGAGAACCCCAAGATGAATACCATTAGCAACCGACCATATATGGCAACATTATTCAATGGTATTTGCGCGTAAGTGAATGCAACGAATGTGACTCGAATTCGAACTCGGCTCTATCATTTCTCCTTCCGATTCGATACATTACACAACAACGCACATCCAGAAGGCGCTTAAATTCAATCACTTTAATGTATTTATTCAGTTAGCGCGTTTCTCCTCTCAGAGGTTAAAGAGGTAGATAATTTGAATTCAGAGTGTTCGTTCTCCTAGATTGGTTGCCAATCAAGTATAGAGTGCCTAATCTGCTCTGATATTTGTCCACAGTTAGAGAGAGGGGAAATGGATTCATATATTTTCTAAGAGTATTATCGAGTAAGTCAAAGAAATAAACTCAATTGAAATTCGAACACTGCTCTCTGATTTTTCAAACTGATATCCATTATTCCATAGCGCACCGTCCTGTGGCACGCATTGTGGTGCAACGAATATCGGCTTGGAATGGGAAACAGGAGAGCCGAGTTCAAGTTTCAGTCGAGTTCGTTACATTTACTTACGTGCAAATACCTTTGGGAAAGTTATGAATCCACCCCGTTACCCCTGCCAGTTATTGATTGACAAACCGGGTCCTATAGCCTTGGTTGGCAATTAGCAGAACCAAACGGCAACCTAATATAGGAATATGTTCTGATGAGTCAATCATGAATCGAAAGAAACACGCGTGTAACACATGTTAGAATTCAGTCAGTCGGTTAAGTGTCATACGTGATACACGCTTGGGCGATCATCTCTCGAAAGAGACATGACTGACTGGGCAGAAGATTATCCCTCAGTAGGTTGCCATTGCTTTCTGCGGTAGACTGGTGAATTATATTATTCTTTTAATAAGTAGTAATTAGTGGGGGATCAGTTTATTACTTCATGACAATAGAAAACCGATCACCCACTTTATGCCCAGCAGAAGCCTTAATCATGTTTCTGTTATATTCAGTCAGTCAGTTAAGTGCCATACGTGATACACGCTTGGGCGATCATCTCTCGAAAGAGACATGACTGAATGGGCAGAAGATTATCCCTCAGTAGGTTGCCATTGCTTTCTGCGGTAGACTGGTGAATTATATTATTCTATTAATAAGTAGTAATTAATGGGGGATCAGTTTATTACTTCATGACAATAGAAAACCGATCACCCACTTTATGCCCAGCAGAAGCCTTAATCATGTTTCTGTTATATTCAGTCAGTCAGTTAAGTGCCATACGTGATACACGCTTTGCACGATCATATCTCGAAAGAGACATGACTGACTGAGCAGAAGATTATCCCGCAGTAGGTTGCCATTACTTTCTGCGGTAGATTAGTTGCCGACCAAGGCTATAAACCCAATCTGTTCTGTTATTTAACCCATAACTGGAGGGAAGAGACGGATTAATACTTTTCCAAGGGGTATTTGCCCGTAAGTGAATGCAAGGACTTCTACAGGAATTCGTACTCGGTTTCTTGATTTCTCGTTCCGATATCCACTGCACGACAACGCACATCCGCAGAATATCAGAATTAATAAACTGTAAAATGACATGACCTAGTGGAAAAAATTGTTGGTTGGATCCAGCGACTTGACCCAAAGAGATGTGAGTTCAATACCTAGCGACAGCATGGGCAAATAAAAACTTACAGAGTTGATTTAAATGGAGATAACTAAAATATCTGGAAATAGCCTGACTCATGGAACGAGAACAATCTACCCCAGTGATTGAAATAAATGGTTCTGTTCAAAATTTTAATATCCTGAAGAAGGTTGGAGCGTACAATGTCTGAAACCTCGTTAATATGACAATAAAGATGAAGACAACTGTCCGAATAATCTAAATAATGCAAATACCTTATCTGAAAAATAGAGAAATATGCTAATTAAGACAATCTAAAAAATGTACTCTAGGAGGACTATTGCCCCTCAATACAATCAAAACGATCTTTTGAAATGAAGTTATTTAAAACTAAACGCACCTAATGCCATCTGACAATAATGATAGGAATTTTGGAGACAGGCAGCTCAATAATTATGCTCCCGTAAAAAAAAACAAATTTCTAGGACATTCAATGAGGAAGGAGGGCTTGGAGAACCTGACACTAACAGGCCAGATAGAATGGAAAAAAGAACAGGGAAAAGCAGCGAATAACATTTTTAAAGGGACTGATCAGGTGTATGACAGAAGAGAAGTTGCGTGGTGTTACAGAAAAAAGCGTGCAAAGAGCTACCAGGGATAGGAAAACGTGGAAAGCCATGATCGCCAACGTCCTGAAAGGAAAAGGCATATTGAAGAAATGGAAAATTGTTACGAGATTCCGAAGTTTTCAGTATTACTTTCTTTGTCGTTCGATATGTTACCTATTGTTTCAACTGTGTTGGAAAACTATAGTCTCTTCCTTTGAATAAGACAAATGTCTATTCAGTTCGTTTCTTCGGAGCCATTTCAATTTTTTATCCTCATAACACAACAAATATTCCATTCATTCCAGTTCGCGCTGGTCATTTCTGATTTTAGAATGCTCTCTTAGAACAAGACAAACGCCCAGTCATTGTGTCGTCTCTTTTGAACCATTTCACCTTTTGAGTTGAATCTCCGGATATCAACGAATGATTATTCGTTGTTTCTTCCTCGCCACGTATCAGGTTCGGACATCTGACAAGACAGACGTTTGTTTGTTAGGTTTAACCTGAACTGTTTCAGTTTTTGGATCGACCCACTATTATGCAATAAACTGGAAATGACAAAGCTTTTTTTTTTAATTCTTTTATGATGCACTTTGTCGTACCTAAAACAATTTTCTGGCTGATTTACTTATGTCCACGAAGACGTAAAATATTTCCAGCGATTTCTAAACAAATTCACATTTAAAGAAGATATTGGCAGTCTTATATTTTTTCTTGTTATTTCTCCCCAAGTAAGGCGATACCTTCATGGTGGTATTACACTATATTCATAATTCCGCACAAATTTTATTTATTAAATTTTGAAGGCAATTGAGGAAACAAAACAAAGTTGTTATTAAAACAAACTATCAGTATAGCCCGGCGTTACTCGGGTGTAATGAAAGCTTTAAAACTAATCCATGGTCCTGGAGCTCAGACTCTTTGGACGTTGGCACGAACGACAAAAAAGCAATAGTTGTTTCCAGCTAAAGCGAAACCGTAGACTGAAATAAAAATGAATGGATGTGTTGTGTTACTTGGTTTTGGTATAATTAGAAGATAACACAAATTTGAATTAATGATGTTTATTTTTGGTATAAAACTTTACGTTTTTACATCAAGTCGCAACCTTTAAATTTTGTGTGGATACAGGAGCAGACTAGCTAAATTCTCTTCACTGTAGGATGCTAGTAGTAAACGAGCCTATCCCTTCTGGACTCTAGTGGTCAACTGACTAGCGTCTTACCTTTTTCAAACTCCTACACAAAACTACTGTCCTTAACTCCTACTTCTTACTCCCACTCTTACTCCTACTCCTACCAAAGAAACGGTTCCTTATTTTGCCGCCCAATTTTGAATTCTTGGCGTCAGTGTGTCTATCTTTTTCTATTTTTAGAACACTCGCCATTTTATAAGCCATAACTGAGGTAAGTCAAATTTTGATTTCCTGGTATCGATATCAAATAAGTTTTTTCGTCGTAACCTGAATTTTGAAGGCTAAATAAGTCCTCTGAGTAAATGGTATCATGGCTAAGACGAAGAACTACAATTATACCTACTTAGAGCCAAACTCGAAGCAAAAACTGAAATAAAAGAACTGAAAAAAATACAGACATAGAGGCAAATAAACAGATGCACACACAAATATCTTGCCTTATATATATATATATATATATATATATATATATTATCAATTTTCTGCACTATTGCAACGTTGAAACTTCTGAATATCGTTTCTTATGTCTTTGTCTATGAGTGTATCAAATTTGATTAAAATCGGACCACTCTTTTTATAACCCGATTTTTTCGATTATTGATTTTCTATATTTATCGGGAGTACCTCGACACAAAAACTAGCTAAAAACACTCGCAGACGCTTATAGTACAACTGTGTAAATTTTCGAGAAAATCGGTTCAGCCGTTTCGGAGTCTATAGGTAACGGACACACACACAGACACACACACAGTGTTTAGATAATAGTGTTGTATTTAAACAAATATACAATGATTTAAGAATCATCAATTGCAAGCAGTGCTAGAGGCGATTACAACTGTAGATTTAAAAAGTTCACAAATGTGAGTCAAGGTAAAAATATGTAATGCCCATATTAAGAGCTGTCTCTCTAAGACTGCATTTGAAAGGTATCCGATACAAATTCTATATCATCCAACAATTAACTAAAATACAAAAACTAAAATTGCACACCTACAAAAATGGATCAGAACGAGTGAAAACCTTTTGGAAACTCCAAACCAAGGCAAGTTTCACAAGTTTGATTGGATAGGAAATAGCAAATTGATCTATGACCCCCAGTCAATTTTTCTTAACACCTAGAAAATGGGTATGCGGTTTCGATCCAGTCACATGACTAAATTTCACTACTTAACCACGTCTCTTGACCGGTCAAGTCAGTCCGATATGGGAGCAGTAATCTGAAGGACTCCGTCGCCATGTGACTAAAGATAATTTAATTTACCGACCCGGACGTAAGGGCGCATCACAAATTCCTTTTTTCCTCTCCTTCCCATTTTCATTTCTTCGCCTTCACTCACACGTCGCCAACAACAACAACAACAACAACAACAACAGTAAGATACTTCAACTGACTCATAAAAACTAACGTCCGATAAGTACAATCTCCTTCATTGAAACATTTTTAATCTTTCTACATATATACATTCTGCTACTCTCAACTATAAACTATATATTTCTGTGAAACATTTAACGACTTACATTTTCTCTTTGAACATTTAACTCATACAAATCAATTAACTACATGCATTTTGTATTTGAACATTTTCTTCTTGCCCATTTATGTTAATATGTTCCGTAAATACGATTTCACTTATTTTACAAATTAAACACTTTTATTCTTCCAACCATTCTTTCAATCTGATGATATCTTTAAATGCGGGGATTGTTGGCTATGTTTGGAAGTGGCCTTGTACCAGGCATGGCTGACGCCCCTACATAGTAGTTACCACAAAAACACGCAGTAGAATACTGAGCCCTACAAAAGTTTCTGGCTGAAAAGAAATTTGACTATAATGCAGAAAAGATATTTTCTTGTTTGAATGTTTATGAATGGCGAAAAGCTCGTTGAAGAATATTTTGCGTGAGGAAAATTTTTAATTGATTTCAGCTTGGCCGATGGATACGAACTTGAAGGTTCACGTTCGTGCCGCATGGCGAATGAAGTGGGCGACTGTTGTTGTTACATAGCAGATGTACATGGGCGCCTGTTTTCGGACCGAACTGAAATTGTAGCTGGGTTGTCTCGCTTAAATATCTTTCAGGATGGATCAAAACGTCTAGGCGGGAGAATTACGTTTCGTGCAGATTTGTTTTTTGTGATGTGAATTAGCCAATCAGATTGCGAGCTTTAGAAAAATTTAGAAAGCTGGCTTAAACCTACTTTTAAAAAATGCACAAAATCGGACTAATAAAAATAAAACGATAAATACACGCTTGGGCGATGATGTTTACAAAGAGGCATGGCTGACCGAGTAGAAGACTTTCCTACAGTAGGTTGCCATTACCTTCTGCAGGGTTACCAACCAAGGCTATTGAATCCAATCTATCATGATATTTCACCTATAGCTAGAGGAAGAAGATACGGATTAATACATTCCCAAGTGAATGCAACGAATTCAACTGGAATTCGAACTCGGCTCTCCTATTTCTCGTTTCGAGCCGATATGCACTGCACCACAACGCTCATCTTAAAATGTTCTGTACTTTAAATATCTACCACTACTAATCCAATGGTCAAGTCACATACCTACCACTACCATAGAAAAAATTACTAAGATTCCGCTAGCTTAATCCTATAATAGCCAATATTCCCCACCCCTGACCTTTACTAGCCCATGACTCCGGCATTAAAATTTTCCTCATTCTTTGTTTAAACGGGGTTGACATTAAAATTTTCCTCATTCTTTGTTTAAACGGGATTGACAATGCATGTCTTAAACTGACATGTTCAAAATGGCTATTTCCACTCTAAATTTTATCTGAATTTACAAATAAATAAATAAATAATATCCGCTCTGTAAACTAAATTAACATTGAGCTCAGTACTGGATCAGTTGTAATATTTTAACGATATTATTAAAATCCCTTTGGATTATTTACCAATCCTATCCTAAGTTTGTACAACCTATATATATATATATATATATATATATATATATATATATATATATATATATATATATACTAGCAGTGTAGCGCGGCGTTGTTCGGGTGTAATGAAAGCTTTAAAAACAAATCCATGGTCCTGGAGCTCAGACTCAGCCTAAAGAATATTTGTGTGGAGTTTGATGAGAATCGGATAAAAAGTGTGAATTTGTATAAAAGACATACTGACACAAATATCTTGCCGTTTATATATATATATATATATATATATATATATATACAGGGGCCCGACAATATTTTTCGGACACTTTGAAAAAAGTGGTTACTAGTGCCAAAATCTTTTGAGATTGTAAGTACGTAGTTGAGGAGTGAAAATCCACTACTAGTGTAATCATTTTTTTTTAGTTTGGCTTTGATAATTTTAGTTTTTTGTGATTTTTGAGAAAACTTGCGCGACACTATTTTTCGAACATGACAGAAAATCTTATTTTATTAAGAGCTAAGTTCATGTATATGTTGCTGTATGCAAATTTTCTGCTTGTACACTTAGCTGTCATCATTAGAATCAATTATCTGTTCTATTTTACTGGCAAAACAATTAAGTTTAATGAGGTAAATGCATTCAAAAGAAGTCGTTTGTTTGGCACGGAAGAAACGAGATGATGTCCTCAGCATCAGAAGGATCGCCATGGATTTGAAGCTGTCGAAATCAACGGTCGAATACATGCCGAAGACAAACTCCGAGCGGAAAAAGAAGAGAGGACGGAAAAGCTCAATTGGCAAGAGGACTGAAAGGTGAATGAAGAGAATGAAGTTACAGCAAGAAAAGTGAAGGAGAAATGTGAATTGGATGTAAACGTCCGAACAGTACAAAGAACGCTGCATAGGATTGGTTTGAAGTATGCAAAGGCTAAGAAAAAAATTACACTAACAAAGAAACACAAAGAAGCAAGACTGGAGTGTGCTAAAAGGTGGTTAACAAAGCATGTTGACTAAGAAGGTTATATTTACTGATGAGAACCGTTTGAAGTTTGATGGGCCCGATGGATGGTGTACTTGGTCGAGAAGGGGTGAGCCTGCTGTACTGAACAAACGACAGATGGGAGGAGGAGGAGTTATGGTTTGGGGTATGATCTTTGCTAATGGAAATATATGGTTGGAGTGGCTGAAAGGACGACAGAACAGCGAAAGCTACAAACAGTTGCTGTAAAAGAAAACCCTACCAAGGATAAGAAGAGAGATAGGGAATGATTTCGTTCTACAGCAAGACAATTGCAGCATACATGTGTCAAAACTCATGAAAGAATGGATGGCTAAAGTGAATATGACTACTTTGAAATGGCCTGCAAAAAGCCCAGATCTAAATTTAATAGAAAATGTTTGGGAAATGCTTGCGCAACTTGTCCATGATGGACCTGAAATAACGAAAGAGGCTCAACTATGGGAACGGATACTAGATGCCAAAAAACAACTAATAGAAACACGTAGAGATGTTATTGTGCATATGTTTGATCATTATGAAGAGAGATTGATAAAAGTTATTGAGAAGAAAGGTGATATTACAGACTATTAACAGTTTTTCAACGATGTCCGAAAAATAATGTCGCGTGTGTTTTGTAAAAAATGATGAACAATAAATATTTTTCCTTACCTAATCGATTTTCTTCCATTTTTATTACAGGTATTGTCTTTATATGTTTATGCTATTCTATTGAAGGAATTTCGCCACTCTATGGTACTCGAAAAGTCGAATACTAAAGTGTCCGAAAAATATTGTCGGGCCCCTGTATTATCAATTTTCTGCACTATTGTAAGAACTGCAATGTTGAAACTTCTGAATATCGTTTCTCATGTCTTTGTATATGAGTGTATCAAATTTCATTAAAATCGGACCACTCCTTCTATAACCCGATTTTTTCGATTAGCGATTTTCGATGTTTATCGGGGGTACCTTGACACGAAACCTAGCTAAGAACACTCGCAGACGCTTATAGTACAACCGTGTAAAGTTTCAAGAAAATCGGTTCAGCCGTTTCGGAGTCTATAGGTAACGGACACACACATACACAGACACACACACATACACACACATACACACAGACAAAGTTCCATTTATAAATAAGTGTAGATAGTTTTATATATATGTATATATATATATATATATATATATATATATACGCACACAAATATGACGTGTTGAGTTTTCCTTTATAAACTTCATATCGCTCTGGTTAATACCCATCGAGCTTTCTATATGGATTTACCTATTATTGGATTATCTTCACCGTTTACGGTGAAGATATATATATATACCTATATATATATTCATATATATATATACCTATATATATATACCTATATATATACATATATATATACATATATATATATATATACCTATATATATATACCTATATATATACATATATATATACATATATATATATATATACCTATATAATACGTTTCCAATTCTAATTTAAAAATCACTTGTTTCTGATGAAGGACCGAGGGCGGTCTGAAATATAAAACACTATAAAAATAAACAAATACTGTTTAAAAAAGTACGTTTTTAAATTCAAAACTTTTTATTAATATTCTTTCCTATATATATATATATACCTATATATATATACCTATATATATACATATATATATACATATATATATATATATATATATATATGAATATCCTTATTTGTCTCTTCTATGTCTCTCTTTCTTTATATATATATATATATATATATATATATGTGTGTGTGTGTGTGTGTGTGTGTGTGTGTTTTGAGAGACAGTTTTATAAAGATATAACAAAAGAAGATATAAAAGAAAGAAAGCGTTAAAATAGAGTAAAAAGGAATTTCAAATCTCGTAGATTATCTTTATTTACGTCATT